>JBBHKE010001207.1:356460-492623 GCA_037447655.1 Zygnema cylindricum
CAGGACTGCCAACAAAAGTCGGCAAATAAACTTTGAGTCGCAAGTTAAGTTAAGAAGAAGAAGCAAAGAGATACCGTTGTGGTGAAGGAGTTCTTTAAGGTAACCTTTAGAGTCCAGAAGTTAGAAAAGGCTTCTTTACCAATAGAGGACCTCTTAAAGTTTGACTTCAATAGTTGAAAGGACTGAGATTTAAACGGCTTTTCCGTCTCTTTCGAGACTTTTGAAGACCGCCCTTTTCTGTAAAACCTTCTGTATTCTCTTCTTTCTTTTGGATTGAGAAAAAGCCATTCGGTTTCTTTTCACAATCAGAATGGAAGCATGCAGATAGTTTTTCTTTCTCAGCAGATACTTTCACAGAATTGCAAGAAATCAGAGCTTTCTCTGCCTTTTCGGCAAATTTAGAGTCAGGAAAGTTGATAACTTCAGTTTGAAATTCTCCAGGAGATAACCATTTCTTCGGAAAAGATTGAAGACCTGAGATTTCCAATGGAATTTCTTGAGGAAGTGGTGTTGCCATAGAGAAACGAAGAAGAAGAATTGAATTGAACGCTGAGTTTCAAATAAACGGCTGAAAACAACCGTCAGGACCAAAAATTGAAATTCTCGTGAATTTGATGTTAACTAAAATAATAAACGCATCAGCTAACAGAAACCACAATCATAAAATTAGAAACCAGTAATTAAGCAGAAAACCATTAATAATGATGTGAATTCCGAAGGTGAAGCTTACAATTTGCACAGCAATCGCCCAAGAAGGAAACAATCTGTGTGACAAGAGGCATAAATTCGCCGCCGTCTGGACTCTAAAAGGACTTTTTTTTGGTTGTGGCCTTTTTCTCTCATGTTGACTGACGGACGGAATGACGGACGGACGGACGGGCGAACGGACGTCGGTGGTGGACGTCACCGCAGTAAAGTTACGCCGTGAATTGCTATTTCCGTGTCTGGAGATTATTTTTTCATATTTGGTTACCACTTACCAGATGGTTTTTGTCTTCTTGACTTTCCAGCATCACGACATATAAATTTAGTTTCATTAGCATGAATGACGTGGACTGATACTAACCGTTGATGAAATGTTTTAAGAAGGTAAAAATCAGTAGACGTAGTACTATTTTGAAGTCTAAACCCAATTAATTCTACTCGTTGCAGTCAGAAATTAGGAATTTTTAGGATGATCGCGGACCGCATTTCTCTTTAACGTAATGAACAAAATCGAACTCACAATCAATCCAAAGCCGGGGACGCGAAGGGTCAGCTGGGCTTCCAGAATCTTACACGTGGCCTGACCACCAGATTCTTCTGAATAGGAGGCAATTCTAAGCGTCGCCACTGTGGCACGGCGCTTGTGAATTGTCAATTTTTTGGTTCGAAGAGAAAGTACAGTAAGTATGAAAATAGGACACGAGTCTGTGGTATGGTACAGTACTCTGTACTTTGCCTTTCTAAATCCAGGTACGGAAGGTGTCTTTCGCGCTCTTGTACAAATCACAAGAGACGAGGAAGTGAACCAAAAAAATGCGGAGAGACACGTGTGGCTCTGTGGAGTAACCGGTTTTTTGCGCGGCAGAACTTCAATTGGCACTTGCGGATGAGATTACATTAAAATAATGTGGAAAAATCACCGATATAACTCAGCACCTAAAAAGTAAAAAGGGGAGTGGTCGATTTATTACTTTATTTAGTATGAATATTGAGCGGTTAACGTGCATTATAGATAAATATTGAGGATAAGACCGCCCACAAACGTCTCATCCCTCTAGCTTTTGTTTGCATGTGTGCGTCTGTACTTCTGAAAACATGAAAACAAACGGTCGAAAAAATACACAAATATCTCAAATAAAATGAAGTGGCACCAATTGAGGCCATGAGGGACACATGCAAGACTACACGTGCCAGTCGCGTTGGCACGACAAGATTGCACCTTGCTTCTGAGTTCTGACGCAGTGGTCAGAAAGACTTCAAGACTATGAATGCAAATTTGTTGTTTACCTCTCTTTTACAAGCGGAATTATTGGATCGTCGTATCATTTATAATCGGCTCGACAATGTAAAGCGATAACCATAGTTGTCCTATTCGTACGGATTTCGACTTTCTTCCGAAAACTACGTAGTATTCGTTACTTTCATATCGTTCGTTAGTTTTCGCTGTACGATGTACGAAAACGTACGTTAACCGTCCCCTTAACCCTAAAAAATCCTTAAAAATTCATAAAAATGTACGGAAAAAATACGGAAATGTACGTAGTTGTACGACATGTGTACCCTAAAAGACCTAAGAGTACGGATACTGTAAGGCAGCTGTACTGTAATTTACCGGAATGTACGAAATGCATGGGAAGTACCCTAAACACCCTAAAATCCCCCCATCACTAACCCTAAAATAACTGAAATATACGGACGCCGTACGTAGATGTACGAAAAATGTAAGTCCTTATAACTGAAATATACGGAAAGGTACGAAAATGTACCCTAAAAAGTCTCAAAATTATAACCGTCAAAAGTACGAAAAATACGGACACTGTACGTAAATGTACGAATATTAGTTGGCTGTTTAACATAAATATTTGAGAACGCACGAGAATGTACCCTAAAATTCCTCGAACCCACTGAAATGTACGAAAAAGGTACGCAAATGTACGAAAATGTACGGGTACATAGTCAGGTACGCATTTAAAAACATTTTTTTCATCGTTAAATGCGTATCGTGCGTAGTATTCGCGCGTTCGTTTCGTGCGTATTATGCGCACGGGACAACTATCGCCGATAAGGCCTCAATTCAATTCAGGCGGAGCCAGTACCAACTCTACATCAACCGTTGAATCACCTACGTCTTTCTAACTTTCTGATTGTTGTGTACCACGTAGGGCAGATGTCGCAATCGGGACCCGAATCCGTTACCCGACCGTTACCCGACCGCCCGCGTCCGATCCGGAACGGATTCGGGTGCCAAATTTTGGGGGCCGGTCGGCTTCGGGCGGGTGATTCACAAAAAAAATAAAAAAATCGGGTACGGTCAGGTAAGCAAAAAACGAAAAAAATTGAAGGTTTTATATTTGTCTATACTATCCAACATTATTGTACTTTGTACTCTTGGTATCGTGGAAGGTATGAGGGAGATGTACCATTAATTTTATACATATTCAGGTACGGGTGGGTATGGGTAGTCGAGAGAAATCGAGTTTCGGTTAACTTTTATTTTCGTAAACGCGTATTGGTTAACAGTTAACAATTTAGGAATGTGACATAACCCGATCGGGTATTGGGTGTTCAAATTTTGAAAAAAAAAAATGTCGGTTTCGAGTCTCTAAAATTTTGACTTTTGCGACCTCTAACGTAGGCTTGTGTTTATAACATTGAAAATCGTCAATGATTATTCAGGCGCAAAATAATAGTGTTGTGTATCGGTAAGTTTCCTATCGGCTATAAGCTCGATAATGGATGTATTCGCGTAGCAAACAATTTGTCTTCATCGCTAAGATAACATATTATATAAAATATTAAATTTAAAAAATAATACATATCGCGATAATTTTTGTTGGTCTCGGAACGATTGATCGAGAAATTTGCTCGATCGATATTCGATATATCGAATATCAAAATTTTCGCGATATGAAATTACCCGTTACCCTACACTGTAAAACACGAATATAAGAGCTGTACGAGCGGACAAAATTTCAAATCTCTAAAATCGTAGTAAAATGTCAGATTTTTACGTATGTACTATATGATTGTACGATTTATACTGCAATGTTTAAAAACCGAAATCCTTTCCACGAAGGTTAATGGATGGCAAAAGGAGCGTGAGAGGATATCCTCCAACAAAGTTTCTCGTGGCTTTCGGTGGATTTGCAATTATGCACCCACGATGTCAAAAGGTACATAGCCTACACCACGTGTTAGGTTACGACGCTCGTCCATCTTTAGTATTACATGTGAACCAATTGTGCACGTCCAATTTTGGCTAATGTGTTTTTTGGCTGATAGAGGTTTGTGCCTCGATTCCATTAGGCGGTCCTAGTAAACGTAGTGACTCGTTTATTGACACGGTTTATGGGCAGTACGCTCCATTTTGTTGAGCCATCAAACAACCTTCCGCAATTATGATTTGTGCCACGTAGGTTAGTGTCCACATTAAGAAAATCCAAAAATGTTATTCAATCGGAAAATATGATCGTAATATTTGTACCATCGGAGGAAGCAAATAATTCGTACGAAAAAATTGCGGCCACATTTTGATTTTTAAAATGGAAACAAAATTTCGAAACGCAACGGCAAAAAGACGCAACAAACTTTGATGGCCGGTGGATGTCAGATGGAGCGTGCGAGGATAATTTCGTTTGACATGCCTGTAACGTGGCAAGAGGCACATGGCATTTGACGTGTAGGTGTGTGATCGCCTATTCGAGGTGTAGGTATTTTTTGTTTTTTAACGTGTACCAATTGTACACAACCAGTGTGAAGCAACTCTCCTTGATATGAGAGTTTTTTCACACAGCATGATTTCCGTGATTGCTTCGCGGGTCTGAAAAAGTGAAACATCGAATGGTCAATACTTACGCCCATAATATTGGAGCATCATGATAACTATCCGGTAAAAATGTTTCGTCTGATGAAAATAAAATGGTACGAATTTGCATAAAAACATACGGCGTCCCGTAAACAACCCCACCTTTCCTCTAAGGGAATCTTACCCTTACACCAAACATTTACACGAGTTTCATTTAATTACGTTAAAGCCTTAAGGCTCTTCTCCATCAAGTTCTACTAGTAATCGGTAGTAATGTTTTGATCACTTCTCCATCACGTCGTGCCAGCAAGTTAGCTACCGCCTACGTGCTTTATTTCGAATGGAACCATGTAAACTTTTGTTCAGACTAAGAGAATTCTCAAAGATTCCAAAAGCACAAAATCTGTCCGTCGTATCTGTACGGACAAAAAAATTTTAAGATTTATAAAAATACATGAAATTTAAGATCTGTCCGTGCGTACTATATCATTGTTCGAATAACACCATTATGTTTTAAACGCAAAGTATTTTCCGCGAAGTTCAGTGGATGTCAAAAAATTGCTAAAGGATATCCTCCGCCATGGACATTTTCGTCGATTTCCGTGCATTTGAATCCACCCAGTACAAAAGCACATGACCTTTCTCAATTGTTAGGTGATCATGGCTTGTCTACCTTGGATCATATTTTTTATTTCCAAGTACAAAATTTTTTACACGTTTAGTGTGTGGCTAGTCTCCTCTTTGAAAATAGTAGAGGACATTACTGTACACCGTGAATCGCTATTAGCGTCAATGTTTTTTTCGCCACCTAAAAGATCTTTTCTATGTTCACACTTGTTGGATTTTCAATTTCAGACCGCCAATAAAAAACTGAGAATGTTACCTTTCAATCGCAACCGTCAGATCCATAATCCGACAAGTGTGTAAGGAGAAAAGATGTTTTTAGTGGTGAAAAAAACATTGACGCTAATATCGATTCACGGTATACAGTACTGTAGCTTAGAGCATTGTCCCATTAGCTAGAGCATTGTTCCATTAGGGGGTCTCATTAAATGTCAAAAAAACGTTTAGTGAAGCCATTGTTCTATTGTGTCGGGCTAGTAACAGACATCTTATTTACGTGGCACACTTTGATTGGATCCACGTAGTAGATAAACAAGATTCTACTAATCTTCAAAGAATCTTTGTCAGCAAGGTGTGACCACATATGTGTAAACCAACAAAGGTAAAACGTGACTTGTACGACGTATTGAATGAAATCTGTACTGGCAGACGGAACTTAAGATTTGTAAAAGCGTACCAAAATGTAAAAATGGTTAGTGGATGGCAACAGAGTCAAAATTAAATCCTTCATTAAAGATTTTCTTGCGGCTTCCGGTGGCCTTGCATCCTCCCTGACGGAAGGCACATGTCATATGCAACATGTACCCACCTTGTCGGGCGGTCGTCATGGATATTTATTCACCTTTCCACGAGGCACGATGCTATACGTTCAGGCGCTTAGAATTGACCTACTCCGAGTCACTTGTTTGAACTGAAGGTTTTGGCCGATGTATCGATTCATCCAACGGTCATGTACGCCCGTAACGTAGAGAGTCAAATCACTTGCGTGGTTCAAACATTAAAAAGGGGAAAACGGTATGGTATAAAAGCGACTTTTTTTTTTGTCCGCCGTGAACTGACACATGACGCTACACCGCGCATCGTTATTAGTGTCAAAGTTTAAATAGTGTGGATGTAAATATAACGTCATTGATGCTAATTAAAAATTTGAAAATAAGAAAAAAAGAGGTTTATTTTAATTTAGGCGTTAACGCTAATTTAGGGATAGCAAAAATGGAATATTCTCCGTACGAGTATACACATTAATATATGTAACCGTACACAATCTTAAAAATTGTACGTCGGCGCGAAATGGAGTATCCGTACTGACGAGACAATTTTACAGCGGTTACGTGTCAACGCTATATCGCGTAACGTAAAGTTTAATTACAATTTTTTTTGTTTAACGTTTACGGAAAGGTTTAACAAGCCACGCCATTTCTACGCGTAACTTGGACGTATGGCCGTAGTTCCGTTCGTCCGTATCTCATGTATTCTAATAACGTCCTTTTTGGGTAGTTTTATTGGATTTAAGTATCCTAATATATGTCTTAATTGTAATAAGTGTGTTACCTCGTCTGTCTTTTAGACGTCTCACCTGTATTAACGTCAACATTGTCCTGTATTAAAGTAAATGTTGACACTAAAATGAACCAAAAAGTACATAATGACCAACCAAATAATAATTCATGTCACGTGATTGGCCGCCAAAGATTACACCTGTCCGATTTTTTATCCATGCAAACATTATGGCTTTATTTACGATGCAACACAACATGTCTGTCTTACCCGCTGCCTTTCCAAAAAAGGTCTGTACATTCAATAAGCTGCCATGTTTTCCCACGCCTTTTTTATGAAAAACATCCATTGTCGACCACGTGCATACTCTGACGTTGACAATTGACGCAAATTTTAAAACTTTCGCGCTATCATCGTGTCGTTTTTAAAATCGAAACATTTGACTTTCAAATAAAATATTTGATTTAAAATTTTGAATGTTCAAATTTTGGCCAAGCTTTTCCCTCCATTTTTTCACAAGAGATTCCCTTCCCTTCCTATATATACTCGTCTTTAACTCCAACAATGCCACTCTTTTTCCTCCATTCGCATCTACCTTGTTGTTGCATCTTATATTTGTTGCTTCATATTTATCTTTGACCAGTTAGCGTCACTATCTTAAGAAAATATGTGGCCCATTACCACCTTTTTTGTGGCGAAAGCCAGAGCTCCCGCTGTATTTTTCCAACATCAGGTTGAGGAGGAGATGGAGTGGGGCGAGAAAGAGGGAGAGGGAGAGGCATTTGAAGGGATGGGATCACAAAATGATGACACCGTCATGGAAGATGGTGGGCCCGATTTCGGCTCACCCCCAAATTCACCTTCGGACTCACCGCCTGACTCACCGCGTGTAGACCACGGTACCAGCCCGGTGGTGAGACGCAAGCTCCAACACGTGTCGACAAAGGCGGCACGCGTTCGTGTAATAAATTGGAAGATTGCTAATTGTAATGCACACGGAAAGGAGTGCCTTATACCGAGGACCTTCAACAAGTTTTCGGAACACTTTACGGGCGAATGTAATACAAGTAAGCAATATTACCATTTTATTCTTACCTTATATGAGTTTTTACGGCATCTTACATTGAGTGTCTCAATATAGTATTCTCTTATAATGTGACATTTTGTTTGCCTCTACCTTTATGTGTTTGTTTCAATTTATATATATATATTTTCCTCGCCCCCACCACATTTTCTTAATGTTGTTATGTTGGATCCTCGTGCACCGTCGTGAAACACCGACGACACAGTGTCGTCGCTTGTGGTTGTAACATACTGATATGGTTAGCAGGCGGCCACATCGAAGCGCCGACGCGTGGATGAAAAAATCGAATTGGCGACGACAATTCGTCGTCGCGACAACGATAAAAAAGACAAAGTATAATAGCGACCATAATTTAATTTTTTGTCTTTAGTTAGTACAATAAATATGAACCTTCGTATGGTCGACGAGGCTTTGTCTTTGTCTCATTGTTGGAATCGCAGAATCATTATACCGCGTGATTTTTCATTCAATTTTTTCGTCACACTGTTGGATTATCCGAAAAAATTAAAGACATGACGACTTTCCTTTGATGAGGACCACACACTTTGTAAGTGTATTTTGCACGCCGTTGCCACTGTTGGAAACTTTTAAGCAGTGAGCCGCGACGTTTCCTAATTTTGTTTCGTTGTCACACTATTGGAATGATCAAATTCATTGGATTAGCGACGACTTCGTGTCGTTGCGAACAATATATTTAGCAAGTTTATATCGAACGTATAGAATGCGGTAAAACCTAATGCGTTTTTTTTACGTACGGCCTTTAATTTTTAAGACAGGCTCTTGTGTTCTCTCGTCTTTTTGTGTAGCCGACTCTTCTCCTTCTTTTTTTTGTCACGTGTGGCTAATATACATGGAGGGCAGCAGCCAGTCGTATAGGCGACAGCGTAGTATTTTTTCGTATCGTCATCGTTACCCTCCATTACCTCGGCGTAATCTACGACGTCGGCCAAGAGTAGAAAGGGGAGAGGTACGAAGGGAAGGAGTGGCGAGAGAAAACCCCACAAAGGAAAGGCAATCGCCGAGGGGGGTAGAGAGGGAAAGACATGGCCCTGAAACCGTGATAGGAGTAAGGGGAACCGCGGAGGAATTAGCGAGAGAAAGGGAGGTGACCACTTTGGTATAAATCGGTTGGGTGTCGGCGGAGGGGAGGGAGCATGAAAGGGAGGTGAGAGAAGAGGTAGAGGTGGAAGGATTGACACCAATTGGGGGAGGAAGGGAAGAGACAAAGTTGGATGAGGTAGCAAAGGAGGGGGTTTTACCGGAGGAGGAAAGGGAGGAAAGGGGTGAAACGGTAGATGGCGGGGGGAGAAGGAGGCGACGATAGAAGAGGGTGAGGGAAGTGAGGCACAGGAAAAGATAGAGAAAAAATGTAAAAAAATATAAAGAAAATTAATACTTTTTGATGAGGGCGACGACGAGGAAAAAGGTGGGGGTTTTAGGGAAGAGAAGTTGTTGAGTGAAGAGGGGGTGGGGAAGACAAAATTGGGAGAGGAAAGAATGGGAAAGGAGGCGACGGTTGAAGAGGGTGGGTCGAGTGAGTTTAGGGGAAGATTAGGTAGAAAAAGAAGGATAATAAAAGAAAAAATCATAGGATTTTGTGAGACCGTGGAGGAGGAAGGAGTAGGGGGAGAGGCGACGGTCGAGAAAGGTGGGGGGATTAAAACACGGAGAAAGATAGCTAGGGAGAAGGAGATAGCAAAAGGTAAGCGTAAAGTGAAAGATGACAATGACAAATTATACGTCCCCTAGTCTTCGGATAGCGACGAGAGCATCGAGGATGGTGAAGAACCGCTGGAAGACAAGCCGGAACCCGAAAATTTGGAACCCACCGATATCGTGGTGTTGAAGAACGAAGATGATCTCACCACCAAGGACGAACAAACCCCGGATAGTGAGGAAAAACAACGTGAGGAGGAATTTGATGATGACGACCACGTGTTCGGGGCGCCTCCCACGCCGACTAGGGAGAGAGCCATTGTAATGGCTTCTCCGCATCCTTAACCTCTATACCTGGTTGAGCATCCCGATTGGTATTTTCCTCATCCCACGGGAGGGGAGGAAATGGACAGTTTTGTGCCTCAACCCGAACATTATATTCCGGTTGCCGAATGGCCGGAACATTGGAGGTATGGTGAACCCCGACCTCTAAATCCGGAAGCGAATCCTTTTCCACAAATTCTAGACACCCCCCCCCCGATGTTAGCGCACATCCAATATGGTTGTTTATCTCGCTTGAGGACCGAGGCTCGACCTTTGGCCACATAAGGCAATTTGATCCGGCGGATCCCCGGATAACATGGGTTTTTCGTGGGGAGGACGATTTTCTAGTTAATTTTCCTTATCATCATCCGTGGGATCCCCGGCTATATAACATCCTATAATATTGTCGAGTAAATCTCGAGGTACTTGCTCTCCGAGATGCTCGTACGACGATATTGCAAAAATGTCGCAATGTCAGAGTGCCACGCTCTTGCCTCTGGGAAATACAAAGGGTTCCGCCACCGATTAGGCCACCTTCACCTCCGAGAGGAGAGGATTTGCCTTTAATAATCGCGGCACTCACTCAACAAGTAGTGGCTCAACAAGAACAAATAAGAGGAGATCTAGAGCAATTGATGAGGCTCACACGGGCATTGTCGAAAAAAAAACGGTAATTGGTATGTATTTTTTACTAACTCTTACTCCACTATATCACTTCCTATGTTTCACCCACTCACTTACTTGTTTAACATTTTTTTTTGTCGTTTGTGGTGTGTTTGACATTGCGACGTCTTCAACTCGTCGTTGAATCAACGACGACAATCTGTTGTCTCTGAGTTTTAAAATGGCTCCAGATAACTGAACCAGCGATGACCAACAATGGTCGTTGACTTTAGCGATGACTGCAGGTCGTTGTTGAACCACATTTTATATGATATATATAATTTTTTTATATGAATTATGACTGACATTTTTTTTTCCCTTTCCTTTCGTTGTAGAATATCAAAAAACAAGTCGGTGGTGGAAGTGCCGGAATGCGACATTGAGAAACATACGGGCGACGACACATAATTTGTCGTCTGCGACATTTGGAAAAAGAAGTGTGGTGGTGACAAAGGCACTGCCGGGTAGGGGGGGGAAGGAATTTCCATGGGTAACAGCAGCGCACTCGGAGTTGGTGGAGGAGTTTTACCACTTCAACAAAGCGTGTATGAAAATGTCGCAAACCATTATAGGGACCATGGCAGTTCATATCATTAAACGTATGAAGGAGGAGAATAGGAGATGATTCATCGACATAAAGGGTAATGAGACAAAAATGAAAATGACAAAACGATGGACTCAACGGTTTTGCGAAAAACATAATATTATGACGAGGGCTCAAAAAGGAAAGTTACAATTAAGCCCAAAGAAGGAGGAATACATCGAAAAAACAGTAGCATATCACATGGGCGAATTAAAAAAAGGATTTTTATCGGGTAAGTTTTTTGAACATTTGTACAACTCATTGCTATATGTTGTAATATATGTTACATTTTTTTTTTAAATTGTATTTTCTAGGGATATAAATGCAAATAAGCGAATAAAAGTAGTTGCCCCTACCATCATACTTTCCTGTGTTGTGTTATTCTAACAATTTTATGTGTTATTGTCATTATAGGTCACTACAACAAGGATCTAATTGTAAACATGGTCGAGACCCAAGTGATTGTAAATATGGAGAACAAAAAGACGTTGGGTTTTCGCGGGGATGAGGTGGTTAAATACGCGGATGTTGCCGGAGGTGGAGAGTCGATGACTTTGATGGTTCGACTCACGGGCGGAGTGAACGCCCAAATATGTTAATCTTCGCCAACAAGCTCCGAAATTACCCACTCAAGGGCATCCACGATGACATACCAGGTGATTTACTTTCCATATGAATATTTTCCCTTATAAATATTGACGCTATTGTCTCACTTATCCTCCCTTGTGTTGTTCATAGCCATTATTAGCCATGAATGTACCCTCGGAAGCACCACAGACTACCCCAAAATAGCCTATTTTGATTCCACTCAGAATTCTACAGGAAAACCAAACCTAGCTGAAACTACTCATCTAGAGATTTCGTGGGCCACTTAGTATTCCCACCAATTTTCATACAAAAATACCAAATCGAATAATCACAATATTCAGTCAAAGTTGCAGAAAAACAACCTGCCAAAACTTTGATAAATATGACCAACTTCACAATGAATCCCCAAGCAAACCAGACACACAATAGGTCTGCAAATTTGCCAAAATATTGCCAATACAAAAGGGAACACACATGACAAATTTCAGATAATTTTGCCAATAAAACTGAGAGCAATTCTCAGATGAAAATCCCAAAAATGAGCAGAAACAGTGTCTGTCCAAAAGGTTCCTAAGTCAAAAATGACTAAGTCCTACAAATATACACTACAGCTTACTGCTAACTGTACGGAGGCGTACCATCCGTTCGTAATCAATCAACTACCTCTATTAATGTGAGTGTACTTGAAACCTACATTAATAATTAATACACAGGACAAAACATCGTTAAATATTTACAAGTCTTACTAATTCCGTCAATCAAATCGGGACCGTCCAAAATAAGTATCTTTTGACGGACGCGATTTCGCGTCCCTCACCAAACTGACGGCGCCGCCGTCCGTAGCCCTTTTTCCGCATACATGATATCATGTCACACGGTCACACAATCACTTGAAGAACTGATGCCACCTAACCAAAATTAATCCATACACGTGGCGTCCTTTCCACTCAATGCCTCTCACGCAACTTTCAGTTTGAATCCCTTTCGTCATCATTATGATTCGTACTTGCAGTGTACCTTTCAACGATATTCCAAATCGGATCGCTTCGCGATCCGCCGTTCATTTGACTTACTTTTGTTCGCGCCACTCAATTAGATCCGTACGTCTCAATACACTTAGTACCTAGTATACAAGCTGCTATGACTGCGATGTGACTGGTGCAGCATGGCAGCACAATATCTTTATCACACACGCTGCTATGGCTGCGATGTTACCAGCGAAGCATGGCAGCATAGCAATGTGATACAGAGAGGACTAAAGGTTTCCGAAAACCAACACTCCCCCAAACCTTTAGACTCTCTCAGCCACTAAGTTTACATTTCTCCCTTCTCCCCATTTGTTCAACCGTCACCACCGCTTCGGCGAACGTTACCACTGATTCAAATAACCCCGTACATCCCAAGCTGTTAGTACCATTGCTCCCCCAATTTGCAGATTCGTTCGAACCTCCACATTAAATCAAGATAGCATTAGAATCTCGTACTGTACCCACGAAACATTTTGTATGCTCGAAACGACACGCACTCACTAAACTGAATTTTCGAAACAACACTCCCTCATAAATTTAGTTTCGTACATCCGAAATAATCTAAAAGCATGGTAGCTGCTATGCTTGCGATGTCAGATAAAGGCATAGAAGCATAGCAACATAGCAGCATACCAACAGCAGCTTAGCAGCATAACAGCATAACAGCTTAGCAGCATAGCAATATAGCAGTTTAGCAGCTTAGCAGCATAGCAGCACAGCAAGATGTGTTTATCGTCTCCACTGTTCCAACTCCCTCTGGCCATCTCTTCCAAAATTCGTCTTTCCTAGACACACCATCGCTTCCACTACGTCTTTAAAAATAAAACTCTATTTTTTTCAGTCAATTTTAGAACAATCAAAAACTAAAGTTTTAAAATTCCACGAATATTACCGAATGTTAATGGTAGTTACTTATGTAAATTTACTTTTCACGCGGTCTTCTTTTGACCACTTTCGGACTACGTTTTCTTCTACGATTCATCCTTTGAATTCTACTTCATTTCTTCGTTTTCTTACTGAATTTTGATGTTTTTCCAATTTTCGCAATTTTATTTTCTTCTTCCGTATTATGAACTTTTTCACGTTCTCCAATTTTTTGAACCCTTTTCCTCTCTCCCTCTCTAGGTGAATTAATCTCCTCCTGCAAATTATTTTCAGTTTCAACTTCCAAATTTCCTTCACTTTCTCTTAATATTCTTACTTCAACAACCTCTTCCTCTTGCACATTTTCATCAGTCACCAATCTGTCGTTTGTAAAAGTGACAAAAACTGACTCTTTTTCTGTCACCTTTTTCTCCACTCCATTTCCGGTGAAAACAATTTTTTCTTTTCCTCCCTCATGTTCCATATCTCGAAGAGTAACAATCGGCAAGTAAACAAATTCGTCCACGGGAAGTGTGGCCCTTCGTTTAGGAGGTCGAACTCGATTATCATCCCATCCATTCCTGAAGGTTCCTTCGACACATGCACTTTTATATAGCGGACATACCTTGAAAGTATGCCCTACAACATTACAGTAAAAACAATTTTCTACCTTACAACTTTTATTATTTCTCTAAAACTGTGATCTGACACCTTGAAAATTCCCCTTAATTAGAGCCTCGTTATTAGCCTCTTCCTCTAAAACACACCTGACTGCTAAAGGTAAGTTCCAATCCCTTTTATCAACTTGTCTTAATCTATCTACAACACACCTATATTCCTTAGGTAATCCTTTCATTAACATGTAAGCCTTTTGAGTATTTGTAAAGTTTCCTCCTGCAATATCATTTTCCGCGAACAATATTTGTATGCCAATACAATAATCCAACATACTACCTCCATCATACTTATACTCAACTATTTTTGTAACATTACTCATCCAATGATACACAGAAGTCTTTTGATATTCACGTTCTAAGCTCTTCCATAATTCAACTGCTCTTTCAAGACCAAGGTGAATCATTACAAGTTCCTCATTCAAGGATAGCTTGATAATCAACAAACACTGATCATTCTTCTCCTCCCATCCAACCGATGATTCAGCACATGTCTCATCCACCACATCCATTAGCTTCCTCGACCTGAAGTAGCTCTCCATCATACTCCTCCAATAATAATATTTAGAACCATCAAATATCGGCAGGGTCGATTCATCCAAAATAGGTAGCCATGGGCGTGGGCCAATAACCTGATGTTCATAGCCATTTTTAGCCATGAATGTACCCTCGGAAGCACCACAGACTACCCCAAAACAGCCTCTTTTGATTCCACTCAGAATTCTACAAGATAACCAAACCTGGTTGAAACTACACATCCAAAGATTTCGTATGCCACATAGTATTCCCACCAATTTTTATACAAAAATACCAAACCGAATAATCACAACACTCAGTCAAAGTTGCAGAAAAACAGCCTGCCAAAACTTTGATAAATATGACCAACTTCACAATGAAGCCCCAAGCAAACCAGACACATAATAAGTCTGCAAATTTGCCACAATATTTCCAATACAAAGAGGAACACACATGCAAATTTTCAGATAATTCTGCTTATAAAACTGAGAGCAATTCTCAGATGAAAATCCCAAAAAAGAGCAGAAACAGTGTCTGTCCAAAAGGTTCCTAAGTCAAAAATGACTAAGTCCTACAAATATACACTACAGCTTACTGCTAACTGTACGGAGGCGTACCAGCTGTTCGTAATCAATCAACTACCTCTATTAATGTGAGCGTACCTGAAACCTACATTAATAATTAATACACAGGACAAAACATCGTTAAATATTTACAAGTCTTACTAATTCCGTCAATCAAATCGGGACCGTCCAAAATAAGTATCTTGTGACGGACGCGATTTCGCGTCCCTCACCAAACTGACGGCGCCGCCTTCCGTAGCCCTTTTTCCGCATACTTGATGTCATGTCACACGGTCACACGATCACTTGAAGAACTGATGCCACCTCACCAAAATTAGTCCATACACGTGGCGTCTTTTCCACTCAATGCCTCTCACGCAACTTTCAGTTTGAATCCCTTTCGTCATCATTATGATTCGTACTTGCAGTGTACCTTTCAACAATAATCCAAATCAGATCGCTTCGCGATCCGCCGTTCATTTGACTTACTTTTGTTCGCGCCACTCAATTAGATCCGTACGTCTCAATACACTTAGTACGTAGTAAACAAGCTGTATGACTGCGATGTAACCAGCGCAGCATGGCAGCATAGCAATGTGATACAGAGAGGACTAAAGGTTTCCAAAATCCAACACCTTGCACTCCACACCCAAAATATTCTATATGGGGTGATATGTTGTATATATTTTTTTCTCCCTATACACTTGTGGACAATTGTGGCGGTCACAATATGTCCGAGGACATAAACACGCTTTACGCGCAAAGAGAACAACACTCCAATTTTTTCCTCCGTGTGCAACGCATTTAGTGCAACTTGCCGATTCATTTGTAATTTCTAATATCAAAGAGGTGTTGTCAAGAAAATGGGAAGATTGGAAGATGAAGGGGGTAGAGAGCCACAAGTGGTCCTTACCTAGGGGCCAAAAATGGTCTGGTAAGTTAGTTGGACCGGGTAAAGCCTTTTTCTTAAAGTTGGTACGCGATTCGATACGAGAGGTGAACGAAATGAAGGACAAAAATGGCATGGGATATGCACGAAAAGCGATGATCCAATGTGGATTGTCATAAAAGGATGGCAAATGGGAGGAAAGCATGCTTACGCAAGAGTTGCAAGTCATAATTATGAAATGGCGAAATCATTTCGACGGCGACGAGGTGCCACCTCCTTCGGTTCTTGCACGGGATCTACTCCAACTCCTTCGAGAGGCCGACATTCAAGAGGATGAAGCCAGTCATGACGAAGACTTAGAGGAAAACAATGATTATGAGGCACTTTTTAGAGAGGTCGTTTAATTGGGAGTGGTGGTATAATGGATAATGGGCCGTTTGCATAACTTTTTACTAATAGTGTGTGTGTGTGTTTTTTTTTTTAGTTTTTTATTAATAGGTTAATACATTTACTTTTCTTTTATTGCAGTATGCACTATATATTGTATTTCTTTCTTTGACGTTGAACATTATATATCCCTCTTTCATTTTCTGTTTTCATATTGTTTACGATACCTGAATGGCCCAAAATGTGGATGAAATGTATTTGTTTGACTGTGTAAATTCGTATCTATGTTTGGAGTATCATGCTCCTATTTAGCGACGACACATTCTGGTCGCCCATTGGCCGAATGTGAAATAAACCATTCAGCGACGACACAACATCGTCGCTGGATGGTAGATATTATAGTATGACGTAAAGACAACAACGATAAGACAGACACTGATTTGAAATAACGAGAAAATGTGATGGAAAGGATCATAAATATATAAAATTATTGGGATAGAGACGAATAGGAAAATGGAGAATGAAAAATAAAAAATGTGAAACATAAAAACACAAGTCGGATAATATGAGGGCAAGATGGTCGGTTATTATGGTTAAGTTCAAAAGTAAACGTAGATGAAAATTAGGGGACAAATAATACTGTGATGGAGAAATGGATCCCGACATCATGTGTTGACACAATGTCGTTGCTGAATGGTGAAGAAGTCAAACATGGCATTGAGCGACGAGACGTACTCGTCGTTGACTGGCAAGAAAGTAAAACACATACCATCCAGCGACGAGACACTCTCGTCGCTAATTACCTCTAGAGAGACAGATAGACAGTAAAAAGAGAGAACGACATCTTCTGTTGACACAATGCCGGTGCTGAATGGTGAAAAAGTCAAACATGCCATTGAGCGACGAGACGTTGTCGTCGTTGATTGGCAAGAAAGTAACACATACCATCCAGCGACGAGACACTCTCATCGCTAATTAATTCTAGGGAGACAGATAGACAGTAAAAAGAGAGAACGGCATAGATAAAATATATAATAAAATGAAAAAAAGATGACAGCTGTAGATATAAATAGTGAGAGAGAACAATCAGACGTTTGTCAACCAAATAGTTATGTGTCTTCACACACTTCATGGCATCTATCGTTTATCATTTACAAAACATCAAAGCACCCGTCATTCCAACAAAGTGAAAATGATTTACAATTTTAAAAAATATTCAAAAATACACTTCGATATAAATTCAATCCTCTTTCCCTAAGAATGACAATGAGGTACACTGTAAAAAAACTATAATATGTACTACCCAATACATCTTTTTCAAAAAAAAATAAAATGTTAGTCTACATTAACGAAATGTACATCGCACCTGAGAATTATCTTGTGTAAACTATAAAAATATGATAATATTTTATAAGCCATGTACAAATTTGTTTGGAAGACCTAATACTAAATGCAATAAATAAGAGTCAATGACATGTCCACAATCCATGCATTTGTTCCTCCATCGCAATCAGCTGCCTTAATGAAATTCCGAGCCTACAACAAAGAATTAAATACAACAACGGAGTTAGTTTAAAAAATTAATGTCAAAACGTGTAATTGTAATGGTGAAATTCATAAGAGATGGAGAGGGGAAAGGAGAGGGAGACGGGGAGGGAGGTAGTGCGGTAGATGAAGAGAGTGAGAGGGAGAGGAAAGGGAAATGTGGGTGAGAGAGATAGCTGTAGATCAAGGGATGGGGAGAGGGAATGGGAGAGAGAGAGGAAAGTAATGCAGTATATGGAAAATGAAAGGGAAAGCGAGAAGGAATGAAAGAGAGTAGATAAAGGAGTGGGTAAAGTAAGGTAGAGATAACGACAAATCGAGGGAACGGGAGAGGGAATGGGAGAGGGGCAGTGGGAAAAAGGAAAAAATCGACAAGATAGGTAGAAGAGGACGGAAAAATAAACATGCCACTAAGCGACGACGCGTTACTGTCGTTTAATGAATGTATAGTAATACATTCCATTTAGCGACGATACAGCCTCGTCGCTGATTACCATAAAGAACACAAAAACACACAATATAAAAACGAGAGATTGAATGACCCTAAAAAACATAATAGCATGAAGATAGAGTGACAAAATAAGAGAGAGAGAGAGATGGCGACAGATCGAGAGAGTAAGGAAGATGGAGAGGAGAGGATAGAGATAGTGCGGCAAATCTAGCGCGTGAGAAAGAGAGTGAAAGGTAGAGGGAGAGAGAGAGGGAGAAAAAGAGAGAAAGTGAGTTTGTAAGAGAGAGAGAGAAGGGAGAGAAAGAGAGAGGGAAAGAGAGTGGGAATGGAGAAAGATTGGAAGTATGAGAGTGAGGTAGAGGGAGAGGGCATAGGGGTGAGAGAGCACATTTTTGAAACCCTCGATTATTTTATATGGAGGTCAGCATGGATAGATTCGAGAGAAAAGGGAGCGTGAAAGAGGGCGGTGGCAATGAAAAGGTAAATAGAGTGACGCGCCATATGGAGAGGGAAAAGGAGCTGTCACATGCGACCTCGAATCCATGGAAATGAAATGAAGGTAGCGGCGGTATTTTCGCCTGTTTCTTCATGAAACGAATGAGATATGTTCGTTTGCCAAATTGACCGCGCAACGTCAGCTCCCTAAAAAAAACAAAAAATAAATGGATGGATGTTGAATAAGGTATCCATTTTTCTGTGGATTGTTCGCATTTGGCGTTAACCCGTCCCAAATATCATCAACGCCAATTGTTGTATTTTGATTCAATTTATTTTAATTCATCCACTGTAATTTGTGGTCCATTGTCATTTCGACCCCTTAATAACGTATACATTAATTCTAATTAGGAGTGAAATGACATATAAACAACATATTAGAATAAACATTTACGCTATATTCGTTCGTTGAACCGAAATAGAGTTCATATTGACGCTAAATGGACAAAATACACGTTATAGTGTTTATATAAACTGAACAGAAAAAGTTCACATGAAATAAGAGTACGCAGTTTTAAGACGGTTTACGTGGGCGTGTAAAATAAAAACAGTTCACTTCTTTAACTGTAAGATATTGACTTCGCACATGCAAACATATTTGACGTCACACTGCAAAACATGTGATTATAGGAGATTGTGTGCGAACGAGGTTTTTGGCGACGAGATTGAACCCATTTTTTCAGCGCACGTTCATATGCACGCGGGTATAATTTATAATTTATTTTTTATAATTTCAAGTAAAAAGGTACATATATGTACGGTCTGACATCATCCGTACATACACTAATTATATAAAGCTGTACTTCCGGTCTTGACGCTATTTTGTACGGAACCTCAATTAAAGTCAAGGAAAAAATAAAATCACGTATACTATTTTTGGAAAAATATCAAGATTTTAAGAACCCAAATTAGAGTTGTTGACACTAATAACGATGCGCGGTGTAGCCTACGTCAACTACATCATGAATCGTTATTTTGACATTGATACCTCAATTATAATACATTATACTATTTAAGGAAGTGTACCATAATCTGCCACGTCTCCTGGCACTAAATTAGAATGAATGACGCTAATTTTTTCGTTACACTAATAATTTTTATACGCTAATAACGATTCAAGGTGTAGCGTGTTGGGATATGAGCCACTTGTCCGTATGAAAAGTAAAAGCTTTGCAAACATGATATGTACGAAGCCTTCCAAATCAAACTGTACTGCCACGCAAGCGTTTGTACAGACCGAAAATAACCCCTGAGGAACTTAGAACATGCCCCAAAAAAAACCTCAGGCGCCCGAAAAAAAAAAACAGCAAAATAGCAAAATAATTATTATTAATTCAGTTAGTAGTCTATATAATTAGTGTTAGTACAGTTCTAAATATTGTTTATGTTGAAATTATTAGATTTATGTGGTATTTTTTAGGTCTAAATAGATAAGTACAATAGAAAAATGAAAAGGGCGGACAACCTGCCTCTACCTCCTCTCTCTACCCACCATACTTGTTGTAGTCACTGAGGGATAGAGAGGGTGATTGAGCCATCGCTGTCCTAGTTCAGCAGGCAGGACTAAAGAGTGACTTATGTCACTCTCAACGAAAGGTTGAGCCCGGCAGGCCTCGAACCTCCGACCGACAGAGCGAGGCGTAGCCGTCAGCTCTAACCGGTCTGTCGCAGAAGTTTGGAGAAATACATAGGGTGTGATATTTAGTTTAACTTTGTTTTGACCTTGAATCCGATTAACGGAATGACAAATGAAACAACATAAAACCAAGTAATATATAGTGCGAAACATTATCTCGCACATAAAAAATGAGTGGAACATTTGTTTTGACGACTAATATTGAATGTCGGTTTGTAATCCGACGGCACATATCGCTGCAGAAATCGCGAAATAGTCACCTTGGCGGTTTGTGGACGTGGCCTAACCTGGCAACACTTGGAGAGATAACATTCGGTCGCGGGAATTTCGGAGAACAGAAGGACGAGTTAAAAGTGGACACGCGTCCACTCAATGGCCTTGCCGTATATAAACCGTAAAGAAAGTACATCGACCGTAGTACCTTTTTGTACCTTACAGTTATGTGATTGGTTCGTACCTCAGTAGATAGGGATTTTGAGAGGGATTGGGACTTAGCATATTTTTGGGTAGACCTCTCTCTCTTTGAGAGTTTGTATAAATTGGCATTTTTGCCACCTCATAACTAATCGGCTGGTTGGTCGTATTCAGTGACTTTTTTTTTTACGGACTCATGGGAATCTACGCTGCACAGGGGTGCAGTCAAACTGTCAGTTTGCTCTGCTCTCTAGGGCAGCAGTGGTTTTTGGCTAGAAGTGGGTTAGTTAAAAACTATCTAGAGGTTTCTTGAATTTTGTAGTCCAATGGAGAACATTATGGGCCCACCCTCTAGGGTGCCCACCTTCTTTGGATCTGGGTTCATCTATTGGGAAGCCATGATGATAAGGGCTTTGTGTGAAAAATGATACTGGGGTATCGTTAGTGGACAAGTGAAACGTCCACCCTCGAGAACTCCATCGGGATTTGGAGGAGTAAGGTTTTCTGTAGAAGCGACTACTTCAGCAGAGGAGCTAGATGATGGGGACAGCAGTGTGTCCGAAAAAGGGAAAGGGAAGGAGACACCCCTCACTCGTATTGCCATGGCACCTGGAGCAGCGACCGTAAAGACCATGGAGAACGACACTCAAATGTGGGAAGAAGTAAACATGGTTGCCAAGAACTTTATTCCAAGGCACCTCACTCAGGCTTTGTGCTGAAATAAGAAATCTTAATACTCAGTGAATAGAGTTGTGAGGAGAGACTAAGTACTTAGAATATTTTTGGTCTAGGTAAGTTGTAATACTTACCTCATTTAGTGTGACAGTAGCAGTAGTACTTTTGAGTGTATTATACTTCTGCAGGGACACGCGTCAGAAATTGAACATCTTACGCGCTTTCCGGGAAGGCGCCGACACACTTTACCACGCGTCACACATCGCACGAATACTGTTGAAGAATTCGACAAACGGAAACTCAACCGATTGTCCGCGAAGATAGTGGTACAACATTCAACGACGACCGTAGATGTGAATCGAGTGAAAGGACGAGATTCACGTGGGACCACAAATGACTCATCACTTTGTATGACCGCAGGTGACTTGGAGCACTTGATCAACAGTCGGTTGGACGCTAGCATCCACTGCTGACTAAGCACCTTGAACACTACTGTACGGGAATCTATTTGCATATCTGAAACACAATAGTTTTAACTTTGTGGATTAGAATGTAGTGTTCCACTAAGTATATTTTTGTTTAGTAGTCAAATAAGGTTTGGACGTACTCACACTACAAATAGTGTACTGATTCGGTACCTTGTCGTAGTTCAAACTTTGTGTCCTCCATTGGATTACAGAGTACAAGAAGCCTCTAGATAGTTATTAACTAACCCACTTTCAATGGCAACCACTGCTACCTAGCCAGACAAGCAGACAATCTGACTACACCCCTGTGCAACTTGGAATCCCCTGAGTCCGTAGAAAAAAACATCTCTAAAAACGCCCAACCAGGCGATAAGTTATAAGCCGGCAAAGATGTCAATTTATACAAAACTCCCAAGGGAGAGTGTAACTCTGAGACCTCCATAAGTCCTCAGAGTGGACAGCTTCCAAGAAGCCTCTAGGATAATCCTGACCCCTTTGTGTTTAAGAAAAAATAACTGCCACCCTGGCAGACAAAAACGCTGACCAACTTCACCCCTGTGAAGACAAGACTCCCCTGAGTCGATAGCAAAAAGAATCTTTGAATTTGCTCCCCTGAGCAGTAAGTTATGGGGGGTCAAAGTTGACCTTTTGTACAGAAGCTCTCTGGGAGAGGGGGTCCTATCTTCTAATTTTTCTAAGTCCTATCTCTCTCACAGACTCTATCTACTGATGTACGGAACCAATCAGAATTGAGTTCCGTACGTAAAAGTACAGCCGCCGGTGTACTTTATGTACGGACATTGTACGACATGGCCAAAATGTCGACACATGTCAAATCCGGATTCGGTGCCATGATCTCCGGAGATTCTACGATCCAACGGAATTTCGCCACGCGTCATCCGATGTGGCGATGGCCACAAACCGCCGAAATCTTCCTCCGTGATCTCGGCGCTAATCCCGGCCGTCCGATTAAATTCAGATTTAATCGTGGCCGTAATAAATACATGCGCGGTATTTATTTCACTTCCGAAACAAATGCGCGGTATTGATTCGTAATCCGTACTGTCATTCGTACCGGATCTATGCATCCCGTAAATCGTAACAGTTAAATGAATTATCGTACGTATTCTAATTTATATAATTATCAAACTATATATCACGTAATACTACTGCTAGATCTAACGGCTAAGGCTACCGGCTATTTCCTGTCTGCCGGCCGGTAGGTACAAGGATCAAATCCTGCCGCCGGCACATTCCTTTTAAATAAATAAATAAACCCTAGTATAAAATTCCCGTAAACCTCAGGATAGCCAAGGTAGCCATGGCTCTAGCTTCCTCTCCAATTTCTCAGTGACTGCGACAAGTTTGAGATTTGGAGAGAGAAGTTAGAGGTAGACTGCCTCGGCTTCTTTCTATATTTCTATTTAGACCTAGAAAATACTAATAAAACCATTAGTTTCTACACTCCCCTTATTTTCTAGTCAATCTTTAATTTCAGACCACACTTCTCCCTGCAAAAAATTAGCTTAGGGGAAGGCACAGGTTTGGTCATCATATCTGCTACCATCTCACTATCTGGTCTGTACTCTAAACTGATTATTTTGTTTTCTACTTTCTCTTTAACAAAACTGAGTCTGATGTCCATGTGTTTGGCTTTAAAATGGTGTTTAGGATTGGCAGAGATAGCGATTGCTGTCTGATTATCACAAAATATTTTCTGCACACCACTCTTAAGGTGACCAAGCTCACCAAGCAAAGACTTGACCCACATCAATTCTTTTACAGCAGAGCAAGAGGCCATATACTCAGCCTCCATGGTGGACTGAGCAATAACCTTTTGCTGTTTGCTACTCCAACAGCAAGCCCCATCACCCACATATAATACATATCCAGAAGTACATCTCCTCATCGGAGCATCACCATAACTGGCATCACTCCAAGTAGTGATGTCAGTATTCTCCCCACCCAAATGCAACCATAGATCTCTAGTTCCTACCAAGTATCTAAGGACTCTCTTAGCTGCCTCCCTATCCTTCTTAGTGGGAGCATTTAGACTTCTACTCAGCACTCCTACAGCTGCAGCTAAATCCGGCCGGGTACAATTCATAAAATAGATTAGACTTCCCACTACTTGCCTGTAAGGAATAGTCTGCATGAACTTCTGTTCATCATGAGATAATTCCTCGTCTAAGACTATGACTCCTTCTTCCTCACTCCCCTCACTTCCCTTCTTCAACTCCATTGGAGTTGTACAACTATTAGCTTTATCCATTTGAAATTTTTCAAGCATGTTCCCTATTGCTTCTTTTTGAGTCAATCTTATAATTTTCCTTTTTCGGTCTCTCTCTACTTGAATTCCCAAAATATATCTTGCTTCTCCCATATCCTTCATTTCAAATCTCCCCTTAAGATCGGTTTTCAGTTTGTTAATTTTTTCCATTGATTTACTTAATACAAGCAAATCATCAACATAAATTGCAATAAATATCAAACCTTCCTCATCTTCGAAAACATAGATTGAGTGATCTGAGCTGATCCGAATATATCCCAGACCGGTAAGAAACTCATCAAGCTTCTTATTCCATTGTCGAGGTGCCTGTTTCAAACCATAAAGAGATTTAATCAGCCGTCATACCTTACTCTCCTCTCCTTCTTCCACAAACCCTTCGGGTTGTCGCATGAAGATCTCCTCTTCCAATTCTCCATGCAAAAAGGCTGTTTTTATGTCCATCTGGTGCACTTCCATGTCTTCCGCCGCCGCTAAACTGAGAAGTATGCGGACGGAGGGAAATCTGACCACCGGAGCAAAGGTTTCCTCGTAGTCAATTCCTTCCTTTTGTGTAAATCCCTTTGCCACTAATCTGGCCTTGTAGCGCTCGATTGTGTTATCTGGGTTCAGTTTTAGTTTGAAAACCCACTTACAACCGATTGGTTTTCGGTTAGGTGGACAGTCCACCAGCTCCCAAGTATCGGCTGCTATGATTGAAGCCATCTCCTCATTGATGGCTGTCTTCCACCGGTTTTTTTCTGGACAAGTCATCGCCTCTCCATAAGTTTGAGGTTCATCTTGATGAGATAGTTTAGTTACCTTGTTATTAACCTGTTTTTCTTGCAGTCTTTTGCTACTTCTCCTCCCCCCCTCAAAATCTGAGGCCGGAATAGATGGTTCTCGTGGATTCTTTCGAACAAACTCGACTTCTCCCCTATCCCTTGATTCCGAATCAATTTCCACCACGTCTTCCGCTTCGAGTAGAGTTGTCACTGGAGTTTCCACAGCCGGGTCCTTTTCGGTCTGATTTGTACCTGCAAGAATGTCATCTTCTCTAAAACCTGGATAGTTAGGAAGCTCAAAGTCATCGGAATTTTTTGACTCAAATCTGATTTTTACTGACTTCGTATATTTGAAGGGATCTACAGACTTTCCTTCATCCATAACTACTAGATGCTTTACTAAGATTATATCTTCCCTTTTTAGATCATAAACTCTATATCCTTTAACATCTTCATCATATCCTAATAAGTATCCTGGTTTTCCTTTAGGATCTAGCTTCCAATTTGACCGATCAGTATCTAGACTGAACACTTGACTGCCGAAAACCTTTAAGTGAGATATGTCTGGTTTCCGACCTGTCCATCTCTCATAAGGTGTTTGATCTTTTATAGCTGAAGTAAGAACTCTATTCTTGAGGTAATTAGCACAGTTCATTGCTTCTGCCCAAAACCTTTTCCCTATCCTTTTATCTGACAACATACTTCTAGCACTATCACTTAGTGTTCTATTTAACCTCTCGGCTACCCCATTCTGTTCAGGATTTTCTGGAACTGTCTTTTGGTGTTGAACCCCATCTTCCCTCAGAAAATCCTCAAACTGGTTAGAAGTATACTCTCCACCATTGTCACTCCTTACTCTCTTGATTGGAGTTTCATGGAGTTTTTCGCTCCATGCTTTATATTGTCTAAAACAATCCTCAGCTTCGGACTTGTTTTTCAAAAAATATACCCGGGAATACCGAGACCAATCATCAGTTATAGTCATCATAAATCTCTTCCCCCCCGGTGAGGGCACTTTAGCCGGTCCCCAAATATCTGTGTGTACTAGATCTATAATTTTTTCTCCCTTATAGGTTGCTGACTTAGGAAAGGGTAATCTGTGTGCTTTACCTTGAGCACATCCACTACAATCACTTATATCATCACTCTCACTGAACTGAATCCCTTCCACCACTCCCATCTTTTTCATCTCTCTTAACTTATCTAGATTCACATGCCCAAGCCTCTTATGCCACATCATAATATCATGAACACCAGCATAATAAAGTTTCTTCTTTTCATTACTTAAGATCGGCCTAAACATCCCATGGCTACCTTTCTCAGCAATGAAATAGACATCATCCTCAAAACTAGCAGTAAAGACTCCTTCCCTAGTGCTAGTAAAAAAACCCTTATCATCTAATACTGATGTAGAGATAAGATTTTTGTTCAGCTCCGGAATAAACAATACATCGGAGAATGTTAATATGGATGTCTTTCCTTCTACTAACACTTTTAGATCTACCGATCCTACAAGAGTAGTGGTGACTATCCTCCCATCCCCGTACTCTATCTCTACGGTGGGAATCTTTCTTATCTTAGTGAACAGGTGTCTATCCTTACACATGTGCATGGAGGCACCTGAATCTACAATCCAGCCTGCTTCACCTTTCAATCCACCGTAAGCACATTTCTGCCTCCGTGGAATTTCGACCTCATTTTTCGCCTCCAACTCCTCATCCAAAAGGAGCTCATCGTCCTCGTCCTCGGATTCAGCCTCAAGTACCTGTGTGACAAGGGCCTTTTTCTTTCCTCTCGAGGTACCACCGGTCTGCCCCTCCTTTAACCGAAGCTCGGTTAGCTTAGTGCACTCTGCCATACAGTGCCCCGGTTTCTTACAAAAATGACATAGTCCTTTGGGAGCCCTTGGTTCGAACTCATCGGCCGGTTTTTTCTGCTCCCTACCCCCATAGTTTCCGACCGGTTTTCGGGAATCCCTGTTCCTCCAATCAGTCGCTGTTGCCAAGGCTTGGCCACTCTTTCCTCCCCTTCGGATCTCAATTGTATTCTCTTGAACGAGAATCATTCCTACCACTGAGTTCCATATCCACCTTGAGTCAGGCAAGTCCTGCACACGGTAAACTATGTTCACGAACTCATCAGGTAACTTCATCAGTAAACAGTTAACCTTTTCTTTTTCACTAAAATCTTTTCCCGCACTGTGTAGCTCCATGAAGAGTGTAGCAAGCTCATTGCAAAAATCCAACATATTTCCCCCTTTGTATACATACTCCTTAACTTTCTGATCAGCCAACTGTTGTTGCTGAATCGTACCACTTCGGTACATCTCTATAAGGGCCATCCAAAGATCGGATGCCCTTTCTACCTGCAAATGAGGACATGCAAGTCCTTGAGTGAGATGGCGTAGGATGAAGTGCTTTGCCGCCATATTGTTGAAGTCCCAGGTTTCAGTATCATTCTCCTCGTTCCTCGGAATAGGTGACATGAATGCTAAACCAGTTGCTATTGGTGTGGTCGCCTCCTTCTCCTTTCCTTTGTCCACCACCTCTCCTTCCTTTGTTTCCTCCGTTGAAGGTGAATCCTCTTTCTTGGTGAATCTGCTTCCTCCAAACCCTGGAGGAATTCCAAGACTTGATGGACGCCCCAATCGTCCACTCACTATCCCCCAAAACCTTTTTTCGCATAGAGCTCCTATCATCATACTTTCCCAGTATATGAAGCCAGTTCCATTAAAGATTGGTACCCTAGAGGGTGGGCCCATAACCTGTAACTCTGAGACCTCCATAAGTCCTCAGAGTGGACAGCTTCCAAGAAGCCTCTAGGATAATCCTGAACCCTTTGTGTTTAAGCAAAAATAACTGCCACCCTGGCAGACAAAAACGCTGACCAACTTCACCCCTGTGAAGACAAGACTCCCCTGAGTCGATAGCAAAAAGAATCTTTGAATTTGCTCCCCTGAGCAGTAAGTTATGGGGGGTCAAAGTTGACCTTTTGTACAGAAGCTCTCTGGGAGAGGGGGTCCTATCTTCTAATTTTTCTAAGTCCTATCTCTCTCACAGACTCTATCTACTGATGTACGGAACCAATCAGAATTGAGTTCCGTACGTAAAAGTACAGCCGCCGGTGTACTTTATGTACGGACATTGTACGACATGGCCAAAATGTCGACACATGTCAAATCCGGATTCGGTGCCATGATCTCCGGAGATTCTACGATCCAACGGAATTTCGCCACGCGTCATCCGATGTGGCGATGGCCACAAACCGCCGAAATCTTCCTCCGTGATCTCGGCGCTAATCCCGGCCGTCCGATTAAATTCAGATTTAATCGTGGCCGTAATAAATACATGCGCGGTATTTATTTCACTTCCGAAACAAATGCGCGGTATTGATTCGTAATCCGTATTGTCATTCGTACCGGATCTATGCATCCCGTAAATCGTAACAGTTAAATGAATTATCGTACGTATTCTAATTTATATAATTATCAAACTATATATCACGTAATACTACTGCTAGATCTAACGGCTAAGGCTACCGGCTATTTCCTGTCTGCCGGCCGGTAGGTACAAGGATCAAATCCTGCCGCCGGCACATTCCTTTTAAATAAATAAATAAACCCTAGTATAAAATTCCCGTAAACCTCAGGATAGCCAAGGTAGCCATGGCTCTAGCTTCCTCTCCAATTTCTCAGTGACTGCGACAAGTTTGAGATTTGGAGAGAGAAGTTAGAGGTAGACTGCCTCGGCTTCTTTCTATATTTCTATTTAGACCTAGAAAATACTAATAAAACCATTAGTTTCTACAGAGAGGTGACTGTCTAAATATTATAAGTCCTACATCTCTCTCACAAACCCTATCTACTAAAGTACGCTCCAATCAGAATACTGTAAAGTACATAAAAGTACTACTGCCGATGTAATTTTTTACGACCTTTGTACGACAAGGCCATTGAGCGGACGCGTGTCCATTTTCCACTTGTCCGTACGTTCCTCGGAATTCCCGCCACCGAATGTTATTTCTCCACGTGGCGCCAGTTCATGCCACGTCACTAAATGCCAAAGTGACCATTCCGAGATTTCGGCGATGGTGTGCGCCGTTGGATTCGACTCGAAATGCAATCTCAGCCGTTATAAATACTTGTGCAATATTTGTTTCGCTGTCGAAACAAAATGCGCGGTATCTGTTTCGAAAACGTACCGTGCTCCGTACTTTACAAAAACTGTATCTATGCATGTCGTATATAGTTTCAGTTAAATGAATTAGTTCATTCCTAAATATATAAATAAATATCTATCAAACCCTATAGCATTTAGCATTGATCCTAGACTAATAGGATAAAGTTGACCGCTATCGGCCAACTAGACGGATGGCAGGTACAGGGATCAACGGCAGGTACCGCGATCAAATCCTAGGTTAGTCAAGTATATTTTTAGTAACTTACAAAAAATAACTGCCTGTTGAGCTAAGGCATCTATGGATCAACCACCCTCTCTATCCTTCAGTGACTAAAACAAGTAAGGGGGCTACAGAGTGGAGGTGGAGGCAGGCTGTCCGCCCTTTTCTTTTCCTTTTATACTAACATATTTAAACCTAGAAATTACTCTAAAAATCTAATAATTTTAACAGTAGTGTAGTACAGTACTGCTGTTCCAGGTGTAGACATCGGATTAGTTAGTTTTCAGTAGATACTCTCTGTGAGTATAAAATTAGGACTTAGCCAAAATTGTAATTATCCAATATTGAGATCTAACTCTCTAAGGGACAGTTTTTGGGAAACTTCCAAGTGTTGAATCTTATAATATACTGGTTTAATTAGGCTGCAATTTTGGGAATTTGCAAACTGCATGTGATACTGTATTATTGTGGATTTTGGTGATATTTTGAAACTCTGATAACTTTTTGTGTTATATCAAAATTGGCTGTTCGATAGGATTTTTGGTATCCTCATCTGTTATCTTTTCATATTGTGGTGTCACCTCGGGTGTTGTCTTTTCTTCCTTTTCCTTCTGTTGATTTGCAGATTTTCCTTTCTCCTCATCTTCATTTTCTTCATTTTCAAAGTTAAAGTTAGAAAATTGTCCCGGTTCGAATCTGATTTTAACTTCCTTATTAGATTTAAATGGATCAATAGACTTTCCTTCATTCATCACCACTATGTGTTTCACTAAAATGATATCTCTCTTTTTCAATTGATATACTCGGTATCCTTTTGTACTCTCATCATATCTTACAAGGAATCTCAGTTTCCCCCTTCCTTCTAGTTTCCATTTAGTCTTATCGGAATCTAAACTGTAGACTTGACTTCCGAACACTCTCAAAATAGACAAATCTCGCTTTCTCCCTAACCATCTCTCATATGGTGTTTCTTCCTTGTTTACTGAAGTTAATACTATATTCTTGATGAAGTTAGCATAATTCATAGACTTTACCCAAAATTGCAATCCTATTGTCTTATCAGTTAGCATGCTTCTGGACATATCTCCAAAAGTTTTGTTCACTCTTTCTGCTACTTCATTTTGCTCCAGATTATAGGGAACAGTTCTTTTATGATGGGATATCTTTTTCTTTAAGAAATTTCTCAAATTCACTTGAGGTATATTCTTTTTTTTATTACTCTTTATCTCCTTTATTGAGGTTTCATGCAGTTTTTCACTCCACACTTTATATTTTTTTAAACATCTTAGTACCTTCAACTTATGTCTTAAAAAGTACACTTTAGTGTAACTAGACCACTCATCTGTAATGGTTACCATCCATCTCTTTCCCCTATGTGAAACATACCTGGCTGGTCCCTAAACATCAGTGTGAACTAGATCAAATACTTTCTCCCTTCTAAATGTGGTTGCTTTTAGAAATAGAAGTATATGAATCTTCCATTGAGCACATCCAATACATTCATCCGATATGTCATCATCCTCAAAAATATTACCCTCCACTATTCCCTTTTTCTTCACTTTCTTCAATCTATCTAGATGCACATGCCCCAACCGTTTGTGCCAAAACATCATATCACTTACACACGATTAGAAAACACTCTTTTTATTGCAAAGTACAATTATGAACATTCCTTCACCACCCTTCTTGGCTATGAAATATACCTCATTCTCAAAGGTAGTTGTGAATACTCATTTCTTAGTTCCTGTTTCAAACTCATTTTCATCTAAGACAGCTGTAGAGACTAGATTCTTGCTAAGCCGTGGAATGTCACGGACATATGAGAGTGTTAAAATTGAGGCCTTTCCATCAACTAGGACCTTTAAGTCAACAGTTCCAACAAGGCTTGTGGTCTCTACTCTACCATCTCCATACTCTATTTCAACTGTTAAATCATTCCTCAGTTTAGTAAACCGCCTTTTATCTTTGCACATATGCATCGAAGCTCTTGAATATATGATCCACCCCTCCTCGCGTGGGTCTCTTTTATCTCTGAAAGCACATTTTAAACTCCGTGGAATATCGGCATGCTTCTTGATGGTTTTTGGATTGAGAAGGAGCTCCTCGAGCACATCTTCCGTCTCGGCTTCTTCATCTTGTTCCTCATCATAAACTTGAGTTAATAAAGCGTTTTTCTTTCCTCCATCCCTTGAATCTCGCTGTCTATCTTTTAGTCCGAGATCTGCAAGCTTGACACAATCTGCCATTTAGTGTCTTAGTTTTTTTACACAAGTGGCATAGTCCTCCCCGAGGAGTTTCTCTCCCCTATCGGTAAAACTTGCCACCTCCTCGTCCTCTTCCTCTAAAGTTTCGATAGGGATCTTTCTTTTTTTTCTTATCACGCTTCCACCAATCACATCCTACAGCCAAAACTTGGACACTTAGACTCCCTCTCCTAAGATCTATAGATCTTTCTTTTTTTTCTTATCACGCTTCCACCAATCACATCCTACAGCCAAAACTTGGACACTTAGACTCCCTCTCCTAAGATCTATAGTGCTCTCTTTCACTATAAAAATCCCTACTGTATCATCCCAGTTCCAATTGCTATCTCCTATATCTTGCAATCGGTTAATGATATTCTCATACTCCTCATTTAGTTTCATCATTAGTGTGTTCACTCTTTCTCTCTCTGGCAACGAGTTACCTGCACTCTCTAGCTCTCCATACAATGCTCCTAAATCATTACAAAAGTTCTTCATGCTTCCTCCTTTATAAGTGTAGGCTGCAATTTTATTTTTCTGCAAACTGTTGCAAATGCAATGACCCACTCTTATATTTGTTAACTAGTGATATCCAAATCTGAGATGAAGATCTGACATGCATGAGAGGAATAGCAATGCCTTTCACTATACTTTTGAGAATTAAGAGTTTGGCAACCTTGTCATTATAGTTCCATTTTTTATATTCTTACTGCTCAGTCCAAGCCACTGTCACCGTTGCTAGTGGTGCTGTTGCCGTTATCGTCTTCGGCAAGGGTGTCACTCGAGGTGAAACTCCTCTTTTTTCTCCTTCCATGCAATCTCCTCTCCTTCCTCGTCATCGTCGTTGGTGATGATGGCAGTGGTTCTGGCTACTGAAGTGGTGGAGATGCCAGAGAACCATGTTCCTCCAAATCTGGGTGGAGGTGGACAACGAATTTGTCCAGAAACAATACCCCATAGGTGCTTCTCACAAAGTTCCCCCTCCATCATCATTTTCCGGTAAAGAAAGTTTGATCCATCAAATATGGGCACCCTAGAGGGTGAGCCCATAACTTGCAATTCTCTAATCTGCATTGACCCACAGACTGGGCAGCCTATATAAAGCCTCTAGGATAATGTATGCCCCCTTGACTTTCCGAATTAATAAGTGCCATCCTGGCACACAAGTATTCTCATCAACCTCGCAGTATATGGCCTCTTGCTCTGCTGTAAAAGAATTGATGTGGGTCAAGTCTTTGCTTGGTGAGCTTGGTCACCTTAAGAGTGGTGTGCAGAAAATATTTTGTGATAATCAGGCAGCAATCGCTATTTCCGCCAATCCTAAACATCATATTAAAGCTAAACACATGGACATTAGACTCAACTTTGTAAGAGAGAAAGTAGAAAACAAAATAATGTTTAGAGTATCGACCAGATAGTGAGATGGTAGCAGATATGCTGACCAAACCTGTGCCTTCCCCTAAGCTAATTTTTGCAAGGAAAAGTGTGGTATGAAATTAAAGATTGACTAGAAAATAAGGGGAGTGTAGAAATTAATGGTCTTTTTAAAGTATTTTCTAGGTCTGAATAGAAATAAAAAAGAAGCCGAGGCAGTCTACCTCTAACTTCTCTCTCCGAATTCTCAAACTTGTCGCAGTCACTGAGAAATTGGAGAGCGAGCTAGAGCCATGGCTACCTAGGCTATCCAGAGGTTTAAGGGAAAATATATTTTAGTTAGGGGCTTTATTTACTAAAAGATATATGCCGGTTACAGGATTTGATCCTGGTACCTACCGGCCGGCAAAATGCCGGTAGCCATTAGCTTTAGCTGTTAAGTCTAGAAGTAGTGGTACGTAATATAGGGTTTGATAATTATTTAAACAATTATACGTAGAATAGTTCATTTAACTGTAACTAATTACGGGAGACATATATCCAGTAAAATGTAGAAGTACGGATTCCGGTACGGATAAGAAACCAATACCGCGCATTGGTTTCTTTAGTGAAACGAATACCGCGTATGTATTTATTACGGCTACGATTAAATGTGAATTTAATCGGACAGCCGGAATTTACGTCGAGATCGCGAAAGAGGATTTCGGCGGTTTGTGGTCATCGCCACATCGGATGACACGTGGCAGAACGACATTGGATCGCGGCATCTCCGAGGATTAAGGGAGCTAATCCAGACATACCACGTGTCAAAATTTAGGCCATGTCGTACAGTATTCATACAAAAAGTACACCGGCAGCTGTACTTTTGTGTACGGAGGAGACATGTGATTGGCTCCGTACATCAGTAGATAGAGTCTGTGAGAGAGATAGGACTTAGAAAAATTAGAAGATAGGACCCTCTCTCCCAGAGAGCTTCTGTACAAAAGGTTAACTTTGACCCTCCATAACTTACTACTCAGGGGAGCAAATTCAGAGATTCTTTTTGCTATCGACTCAAGGGAGTCTTGTTTTCACAGGGGTGAAGTTGGTCAGAGTTATTTTCTGTCAGGGTGGCAGTAATTTTTGCTGAAACACAAAGGGGTCAGGGTTATCTTAGAGGCTTCTTGGAAGTTGTCCACTCTGAGGACTTATGGATGTCTCAAAGTTTCACTCACAAGAAGTCTTTGGAGAACCCTGACCCGTTTTTGTTTCTGCAAGAATAACTGCCACCCTGGCAGACAAAAACTCTGACCACCTTCTGCCTTATGAAGGCAAGACTCTCTTGAGGCGATAACAAAAAGAATCTCTGAATTTGCTCCCCTGAGCAATAAGTTATAAAGGGTCAAAGTTGACCATTTGTACATAAGCTCTCTGAAGAGAGGGTCCTATCTACGAAATTTTCCTAAGTCTTATCTCTCTCTAAAACTCTATCTACTGAAGTACCGCACCAATCAAAATATTGTGTCGTACAGAAAGATATTGGTGCTGATGTACTTTTTGTACGGCCATTGTACCACATGGCCAACCAGTCGACACATGTCATATTTGGATTCTATCCTCTAATCCCCGGAGATGTCGTAATTCAATGTGGTCGCGCCACGTTTTAATCGATGTGGCGGTGAGTGAAAACCTCCAAAATCCTATTCCGCGATCTCGACATCCTACGCGGGCGTCTGATCAATACCGGGTTTTAATCGTAGCTTTCATAAATCGTTGCGCAATATTTGTTTTGTTGTCGAAAAAAATGCGTGGTATCTATTTCGGAACCGTATCGTACTCCGTACTTTACAAAATTGTATCCATGCACGTTGTCTATAGTTGTCGTTAAATGAATTAGTTCACGCCTAACAGTTTATATATTTGTCAAACCCAGTATGTCTCAGCACCGTTCCTTGACTTGTATGATAAAGCTAACCGCTACCGGCTAGCTTGACAGACAGTAGGTACCAGGTTAAAATCCTGGGTCTGTTAAGTACCCGTTTAGTAAATCTACTAAAACATCTGCCTGTCTCTCTCTGGATAGCACGGACATCCATGGCTCTATCTCCCTCTTCAACCTTCGGTGAGTGCAACAAGTGTGGGAGCTGAAGAGAGGAGTTAGAGGCAGACTAACTCGGCTTTTTTTTCTGCATTTAATTTTAGACCTAGAAAATACTAAAAGAACCATTAATTTCTATAAGATGTATATCATACTATACCACTTTTCAAAATATGGCTATAATGTCATTATACAACCGAAACTCACTTTTCTTTGCTGACGCACTATCAATTTTAATGTCTTCTTTTCCAACTTTGTGTTTTCGAAAGAGAATCTTGAAGTGGGGGAAATCACGAAGTTGAAAGAAAGACAAAAGGGGCGCGAGGGGAATTCTCTTGAAAAAGACTTTCTGTATGATTTTGTTGGATTCTCGTCCACCTTAACAAAAAACACATGACCTTTGCGACGTGTGAAAAATTGTGTGGTAGTCCATTGTCTCGTGAATCTATATCATCCAGGTGTTTGGATTCTACACATTTTGTGATGGAGTGGTCACCTCCAGAGGTTGGTAGCCATAACAAAGCTGGATGGAGCAATTGCTTTGTGGATGAAGTCCATAATTGAATTGATTGTCAATATTTTCTCTCAGGCCCTTGGAAAACCACAATCTTATCATTTATAATTTTGTTCAGAAAAAACGCAACATAAAGAAGTGAGGCATGGTATGTTAAAGTACAAAATTTTGTAAAATACCTCACTTTTCGTCCAATGGAACTTCACCCTTTAGGAACATTTTTGTTTTCACACATCAGAAAACTTTGAAAAGTAGTAGGAAGAATCTCTATTAAAAACGAAGTAACAAGACTAGGTAACGATTACATGGGAGCGTATCCTTACATAGATGTATCGTGAACGACAACGGGTATCGGCCGATTCGATCAGTTTTGTTTCCCTCTACACATCTGCATTAATGTAACGGTCAAAAAACTCGTTATGTTTGGAAGTTTAGTACACCTCGAATCGTTATTAGCTTCAAGGTTTTTTCGCCAGTTAAAACATAATTTCTCCGTACGAACTTGTCGTCTTTTCAATTTGAACCGCCAATCGGAAGCTGAGAATGTTACCTCTCAATCGCAACCATCAGATCCATAATCTGACAAGTGTGTACGGAGAAAAGATTTTTAAAGTGGCTAAAAAAAACCTTGACGCTTATAACGATTCACGGTGTACATAGTTCGAACTAAGTGTAGAAATTAATGGTCCGTTTAAAGTATTTTCTAGGTCTAAATAGAAATATAGAAAGAAGCCGAGGCAATCTACCTCTAACTTCTCTCTCCAACTCTCAAACTTGTCGCAGTCACTGAGAAATTGGAGAGGAAGCTAGAGCCATGGCTACCTAGGCTATCCAGAGGTTTACGGGAAATAAATATATTAGTTTATTTACCGCTAGGTTTATTTACTAAAAGAATATGTGATGCCACCATGATTTGATACTGGTACCTGCTGGACGGTAAACAGCCGGTAGCCGGTAGCCTTATCCGTTAAGTTTAGACCTAATGTTACGTAACATAGGGTTTGATATTTAATTAAATATAAATACGTAGGATAATTCATTTAACTGAAACAGTTTACGGGAGACATAGATCCAGTAATGTAAAAGTACGGATTACGGTACGGATAAGAAACAAATACCGCGCATTAATTTCTTTAGCGAAACGAATACCGCGCATGTATTTATTACGGCTACGATTAAATATGAATTTAATCGGACGGCTGGAATTATAACCGAGATCGCGGAAGAGGATTTCGGCGGTTTTTGGTCATCTCCACATCGGATGACACGTGGCGGAATGACATTGGATCGTGGCATCTCCGTGGATTAAAGGAGCGAATCCGGATATACCACGTGTCGACATTTAGGCCATGTCGTACAGTGTCCGTACAGAAAGTACACCGGCAGCTGTACTTTTGTGTACGAAAGTGTAATCTAATTGGCTCCGTACATCAATCGATAGAGTCTGTGAGAGAGATAGGACTTAGAAAAGTTAGGAGATATGACCCTTTCTTCTAGAGAACTTTTGTAAAAAAGGTCAATTTTGACCATCCATAACTTACTGCTCAGGGGAGCAAATTCAGAGATTCGTTTTGCTATCAACTCAGGGGAGTCTTGCCTTTACAGGGGTGAAGGTGGTCAGAGTTGTTGTCTGCCAGGGTGGCAGTTGTTCTTGTTGAAACACAAATGGGTCAGAGTTATCCTAGAGGCTTCTTAGAAGCTGTCCATTCTGAGGACTTATGGAGGTCTCAGAGTTTCACTTAGGGTACTTTTGCATGTAACCGAAACTTAGTCTTGTTATATTTTTTTTAAGGGAAGATTCTTTGTACAGCTTCCATAGCATTTGTATGTAAAAAAATGAAATCGTAACTTTAGATTGTGATGGATATAGACGTGGGTGTAATTTGTGACGATTTAAGAAGAGTACAAAACTCGCGAGAATTGATGACGTTTACAAAATAGAGACGGTTGTAGACGTCTACAATAGCTACTTGTGACATTGTTGATGTTTAGGGTTTGTGGCTTTGTGCCATTTTTACGTCACGCGTACTTATGGTAGCGTCGACATCACTATTTCCAAAATATTCCGCCATGGTGTCCGATTTTGTTTTTTCGTCTGTTCTCACTCTACTTGCCATCAAAATAAGGTAAAAGGCAACCAAAAGAAATATTTTTTATACATCTTTCATTTGATACCTTTCTTGCTTTTTTTCATTACAAGAATTTTGAGATAGACGCGTTAGTGGGAGAGGGAGAGAAAAAGAGGCGCTTTCACGGACTTCGCTTTTGCGAAATGGCGTCCGTTGGTCGAAACCCCCTCCACGGCCCCTATACGGAAAAAAACCGCACGGAAAAATGTCACGCATAGGTTGGAAACGTGCAGTGGTTTTTTGTTTTGGTGCTACGCGCACAAAAGTTGTCAAAATCTTTCGACACGTGCGACAGCATCTTCCTATTCGCTCACCTCATGTAACTATATTTAAAATCACCTCGTGAGGTGATTTTAAATAAAGTTTGAAGATGAGATAAAGGGACGCGAAATTGGGTCGATACGAGCTAGACGACAAACTACATCGCGCTAGACGACAAACTATAGTACACATAAAGTTTGAAGGTAGCGCAACTTGTACGGTGGTAATTTCATTTTTTTGGTACGGCTGCGGATTTTCACGTTTTTTTCAAAGTTGTGGAGGAAAACGACAAAAAATAACTCTAACTTTAACACATGCGAAAGTACCCTAACCTTTACACTCTTTCCCCCTAATTTCACCAGACGTCACCATTTTCGAGACGGCCGTTTAGAATGCTTCTTGTTCGATACCCATACTATAAGTCTGTACTGCTGTTCCAAAATTTTACCGACTTTTATTACAATTCGCCCTTACCTTAGCCAAGCTCATAGATGTCCTATGCGAATAAAACGCACGGAGTAAACTAACGAATACTACGTTGTGTGCGCATAAAACAATTTCAAACTTTTAAAATTCGTAGGTAAAATTCGTACTTTTTTGTACTTTTTCAAATTTAAATATTTAAATATTCAAACCCTAAAAACTGAAACGTGCAACAAACCAGCGACCAGACTGCCTCGTCGCTGAACCAACGACCAAACTGCCTGGTGGCTAGATACAAGGACTTAGTGGGTTGAGGGTAGAATAGAGCAGCTGCTATGGCTGCGATGTTCGAGCAGCGCAGCTGCGATGTCAAACTAGCGCAGCATGGCAGCATAGCAATGCAGCAATAGCAACGCAACAGCATAGCAACGCTATGCTATAGCGTAGCGTAGCATAGCAACGCAGCATGTCCATTGCAGCATAGCAATGCAGCAATAGCAACGCAGCAACATAGCAACGCTATGCTATAGCGTAGCGTAGCATAGCACCGCAGCATGTCCATGGCAGCATAGCAACACAACAGGATGTAACTTGATTTTGTGCATTGCTAGTCTGACTATAGCACCTCTTGTGAGTTATTTCATCACCCATTTTACATGGTTGAACCAGCGACCAGACTGACAGGTTACTGAACCAGCGACCATACTGCTTTGATGTTGGTACAACATGGCTTTGTTAAAAAATGTCAACGATAAAAAAAACCATGTCCAGAATAAAAAATGACAAAGTTAACAGTGAAGCAAATAAAAACAAACTATGTATTAATCAGAGGGATATGGTTTAATTCTCACATTAAAAATATATCAACTCATTGTAGGGTGAATATATATATATATATATATATATATATATATATATATATATCTCCCCTATGTCCCTTTACACCAAATCAACGTCAAACATGTCTTCATCAAACTCCTCTTCCCCTACCTCCCCTTCTTCTTCCTCCCATGCTACCATTTCCTCTTCATAATTAACATCCCTGGTATTTTGTAATAATATGAGATTGCTAAAAATCCAAACCAAATCATTGGCTCTTTTAGCTGTCAAACGATTCTTTTTCTTAGAGTGAATATGGTCCTAGGTTGACCAATTCCTCTCACATGAGCTGGCAACCGTGCACTGAGCAAGGATCCTAATTGCAACTTTTTGTAAGATAGGGGTGACAGCCCCAAACTGCTACCACCACTTCCAGCTTGGCATCTGCTTAGCACAAGTCCTTGTCACCTCCCTCCCAAATATGCCCTCAAACCCTTTTAACTTAGACAACTCAGAGTAGGCCGCAGCCTGGTCCGCCACATCAGGTAACATCTTATCAAGCATTATTTGAAAACCTTCTATTATTTTCACATTTGAAAGTTGACCATACTCGTCACTTTGGTACTCGGGATCGAGTACAGAGCCATCAACATATATAGGACTATGTGCCATCTCCCATCTAGCGATGAAAGAAACCTTCAACTCCTCTAGAATTTGCAAGCCTTCGTAATTTTGCACTCCTCCATTGCTGGATAACTTCACTAAGAACTCCCCAATAGTGTAAAAACCATGATAAACCTTCCCCACGTTTGGGCTCCCTTTGTCGCACTCCCTCATCAGCCGCACTACAGGCTTTGAAACTGTCACAAATTAGTCACTCTCGTCCAAAACTCCGAGTTCAGGATAAATCCTTTAATCTTCGCACCCTCTAACTTGTATGTAGACTTCAATAACCACTGTTTGTAAGCATCATCAAACATCAAGATCTCTAAGGTATCCTTCACCTCTCAAAACCTCTGTAGCATGATAAAATTTGTAGCAAACCTAGTCTCTCTAGGTTTCAAAAGCCTAAGTTTGGATATTTTGTGGAACAAGGCTGCAATTATGTGTTGATTCGCGCCAAATTTCATCACCTCCTTCGCTTCTCGGACAGGTGTTGAAATAAATGATAATTTGCCCCAATCCTCCAACATGAGGTCCAATACGTGGGCAGCGCATGGTGTCCACGTGATGGAGGGATATTTTTCCATGAGCATTGAGGCGACAGCCTTGTTCACAAGAGCAGAATCTGTCACAACTTGTACCACATGCTTGACCCCCACCGCAAGAACTCCTTTCTCTAACACTTGACAAACATATTCAGCATCTTTGATTTTCCCTCAAGTGTCGTCCGCCTTCAAAAACATGTCACCTTTGGGGGTGACAACTAAAATGTTTAGGAGAGGCGTATCATCAACGGGCGTCCAACCGTCTGATGTGATTGAGGCACTTGTGATTTTTATGGTCTCCAATTAGCTTGCCAAATCGCTAGTTATAGTTGCTTTCGTCTCAGACAGAAGGCGATTTCTCATGGTATTCCTGTGCGGTAACTTGTAAGACGACCCTATATCCCCGGTCTTCTTCACTGCTGCCTTAAAATATGGGTCGTCTAATAGTTGAAACGACAAACCATTGGCAAAGAAAGCCTTTGCCCATGCTACTTCCACCTCCTTTTTGTTATGCATATTGAATACATTATTTATTTTTGTTTGAACACCTTGTACTTTTCTACTTTGGCTAGATACATATCTAGGACATCTAGTGAGTTCATCCAAATCGGATATGACACGTTTCTGAGAGCCATGAGAAGATTTTGCAATTTCTGATGCATTTAACTCTGCTTGAACTTCATCTGGACATAAAATGCAAGCTCTAATGCCCCCACTTTTAATATTTTCAAGCAGATGGTTTCTAATCCTAGTTGCTTGACCATTGTATTCAAAATTGCAGTAAACACATATGCATATTTTGTTATTCCCAAGCAACTCTTCGTCTGGAGCCTTAACGTGATCCCACTCGATTCCTCGTGGCCTAGGCATGGATGCTTCTCTTTCGATTCGTGGAAACTTGAAGGGTGGGTTGAATGACAAGTTTAATGGCCGATTTTATAGAGTCTCCAATGGCGGCTTCTTGTGAAGGAAGAGGGTGAAAGTGTGTGAAAGAGGAGTGGAGGACAGATGAAAATTTGCGTGCGTAAATGAACTAACGCCTCTTTTTTTGAAAATGTCCGTACAGTATTCTGTACAGTTTAGACGTACGAAATTTACGAAAGCTACGAAACAAACGAATACTACGTAGTTTTCGTAAAAAAAGTCTAAATTCGTACGAATTGGACATCTATGGCCAAGCTGAAAGTGATTGGGAGCATATCAGAAGCTAGGAGAGCAAGAGATTCTTCCCGTTATAGAAAGATGTTAATCAACGGCCCGCATTACTTCTAAGAATTGCCATTTGTTTCCGCAGTAACGGTCGTTCCGAACGCCGTCTAATTTTTTAGAGGCGAAAAGAAGAGACAGGACTGCCCGACGGCCGTCCCAATCGCCGTATCCACAAAGATATGCTGTCTGGAATTTCGTTTCCCCCGTCAATTTTTTTTATATTCCTAACGCACGAAATTCCGCACTAAACGTCCGGATATAAGACTGTACAAAAGTATTTTTTCTGCCATTTTCTGTCGGTTCACTCATATTGTACGGATGCTACATTTTGTTGCCAGCGCATGTCAGAGACACGCAGACGGTATGAGATAGTGCTTCCAAGCTGGTAGATCTGCCAGGTAGATACGAGAAATTCAACACTGATCATCAGATTTTCCACTCCCTTCGGGTGTGATTACTGTAGCGTTTTGTCCTCATCCCCAGGTATTTTTCAACGGCGAAAAACCATAAGATCGCAGGATTAGATTTTGCTGCACAAGATTGTACGGCGCTTTAAAGTGCTTTCATGAAAAGCCGAAGGGCTTGGCCGCTACATACTGTAGTCTGTACTGCACCTTTTAAATACAGACTCCACGTGTAGAAAATTGTGTCGCGCACATCTGATTGTTAATTACTTCAACATGCTAAGGGCGTGTCCCCATGTAACCGATATTTTGAAACGTTATTTTGGAATTTAGCGCTGATTTTACGGTGTACTTTTCAAAGTGAGCCTATGTGAATCGTTACTTGCGCGTTCATTATTTTGAATATGTGGCAGCTGTACACGTCGCCAATACTTGCGAAACCCAAACTGCTGACATTTGTAGACGCCAACGGTCTCGGAACAAACTGCGGACATTTGTACGCCGCAAAGAGCTCCTAACATAATGGGACAACTGTTGACGCCAACTGTCATTTGTTGACGCCCACACGTGAACGACATAAGCAATCGCCTACGTCTACAAAATGACATTTGTAGATACCCACAAGTGGACAACATAAGCAAACGGACAAACAATTTTTTTTTCGTGTATTCTCCCAACTGCAAAAAAACAAATGAAAACTTTTGACGCGTGCAACCCAAGATTTCTATTCGTCAATAGGGTAGTATTTTGATTAAAAGCAGGTCGCGATTTGATTTCATTGCAAGTGTGAAGATGAGCTGGAAGTGGGTCGCGATGATAATAATGCCAAATCTCCGTACCTTTCAAGTTCCAAGATGACGCAAAATGTATTTGAGTTTTTGCCCATTTTTCGTACGGCGTAACATTTTCAAGTAGGAAGTCCCATTTTCTGTGTAAACGACGGAAAAAAACCCTTACTTGAACACATGGGGACACGCCCTAAGATACTTTTTTACTTTTCTTTTTCTACGCTTTGGCGACCCTTCGGCCATTTATGAATGCGTTCCGAAAATTGCGACTTTTTCACATGAAAAACAATAGGGCTGAACTTCATTGGATCATAAAAATCTCGTTATGCGATGACGCGATTGGTTATTGATGGGACCACTGCGTGACGAGCGTCATACATTGACCATAAAAAATTTGTAAAAAATAGAAAATAGTCCGGGAAGTACACTGCACATCGTAATTAGAGTAATGAAAAAATTAGAGTAAAAAAAGAGAAAAAAATAATTAGAGTAATTTACTCTAATTTATGTGATAAAACTGTTTCAGAAAGGAATTTACTCTAATTTATGCGGTGTACTCTAATTTGGCAAGTTAATATCCTTTACTGTAAATAAGGTATTCGTACAGAATCTGACAAAACGTACAGTTTATTGTCACTATGACGTTTGCACTGCGCGGATTGTTAAAACGCAGTTACATGATAATGGCCTGTATTAAATCATTATTTGTACTTTTTTATTTATAAAAGTACAATTTTGGACGGACGGATGTCATCTGTACTCCACACTGTTTAAAACGAACATATATTAGAATTAAAAACGCTAATTGAACTTTACCTTTAATAGAATAATGAAAAAATTAGAATCATTTACTCTATTTGATGTGATAGAGTCGAAATTTCGAGCGACCGAATTAGAGTAATTTACTCTAATTACGATTCGCGGTGTACAAAACAGTTACAAACGTATGTGAAAGAATCATTTTTCCGGTTGTTTCACATGTTCCATTTTTTTGGAACATGTCAAAAACGAACGAATCCCAGATTTGGTCAAACCAACTTTCAAATCATAAAGAGCTCGTTTCACGTGGAACACTTCATAAAATTATACTATTTTGCAAATCTTGCGATGGAAAAATCATCAGGGTACAAATTCGGGGGAAAAAAAAGAGAAAAATAACATTCAAAGACTAACAAGAGAACAAGTGAAAAGTGGTGCAAGATCTGGTGAAGTGGCTGCTACTTCGTTACTCCAATGGCTCTCACAATGGAATTTCCCGTACATATTTGAAATCGACTTATTTTGTCACATGGCATGGCAAAATCATGCGTCAATTAAGTCAAACTCCACAACCTGTGAGCTTATTGTTAAGATTCGTAGATTCCAAGGATAAAAGGGACGATCCCGTTAGAAGGAATGATGAGCAGGCCAGGATTTGAAAATGGGACCTTTAGTCGTGTTTGCGCTAACCACTGCGCCACCAGCTCGAATGTCAAGGTTCGTGAGTCCAATATTTGTAGGTTTTCATGTGGGGTTGACCACGGATTCAGGTATCGATCGGGACATTTCACATACGTCAACAACCCCCCGCGAGAGAGATAGTCGTTCATAACGACCACTTGTAACCTATTCCCCTTGGCTTTGACACCATGTTAAGATTCGAAGAATCAAGGGATAGGAAGGGTCGATCGCGTTAAAGGGAATGACGAGTAAGCCAAAATTTAAACCTACGACCATTTACTATAGATGTGATTGTGGTAACCACTGCGCCACCAAATGTCCACTTGTAACCTAGTCCCCCTAACTTTGATACCATGTTAAGATTTGAATAATCGAGGGATAGAAGGGACGATAACGTTAAAGGGAATGACGAGCCGGCTAGGATTTGAACGTAGGACGTTCACTATAGGTGTGAGTGCGCTAACCTAGTGCCACCAACTCAGATATCGAGACCGGCTAGTCCATTTTATTATGTTCTCATAGGGGATTTACCACGGATCCGGTTATTAATCGACACATTTCACGTGCGTTAACACATGTCATTGGCCAATGTGAATTAATTTTGCAAACCGAGATTTGTAGATTATGTTCCATCATTTTTTTTCAAGTTTTATAACTTCTCTTCGACATTTCTGTTTATACAATTATGTACGAAATCCCTAAAGAATAATGTTTCACATAAACTTGTCGTACTGTAGTTATAGTGATTCGCGTGTCGCAGTTATAACAATCTCGAAAGTTAAGGGTGTGCCTAATGAGTTTCGACGATCTGTCGGTCGCTTTTGTATAATTTTTTTAAACCGAACATCAAAATAGATTTTAATATATTCGAAAAGGTAAATTCGCCCGTATGGCGGTTCATGGTGTAATGTAAAACACTTTGTTTTTAAAAGCAGTAAAGTATGTTTATACAAAATGCATGCAAAACGTTTTATGGAATAATATGCACAAAACCCATATTGTATGAGCTGTAAAAAATAAAAGTTTATTTTAAGGGTTGAACATCAATATAGAAATAAGTGAAATGGCATCAAAATGGCGGGAATTTTCAAGATTTTTTTTTTTTTTTTAAAGGGGTTAAAGGTGTTGTCCATTGAGACTATTAGATTTTACAAATCAACGGTTGCAAATTAAAGAGCATAAACAAAAAGATCCCATCGAATATGCAACACTGATTCATTTTAGGGTTATTGCCTTCCTTGCTTTTACAATTTCTTTTTCTTGTTTGTTTGCTGCCGATAGGTCTTTTAGTGGTGGTTATAAAGGTTATGAATGACTGTTTTGCCAAAACTATGGTAAAACATAGCATAGACCAAAGTACCACATATTTTGTCATATTATTTGCAAAAAAGGTGTAAAATAGGCGTTCTGCTCTAAGGGTACAACCCCATGTGGCTAAGTACGCGTTTTTTCTGTCGTTTTCCTTTAGAACTTAGCGTCGTACTACTAAAGTTGTAACAGTACGAAGATATCGCAAATTTGTAAAGTACAATTTGCGTCATCCTCGAACTTAGGATGTACGAAAATTTGTCGTCTTGTGTTTTTTCGATTCACTGTCACGTCATCTTCAAACTTATCATAAAACACATCGGCATCGGCGATGTGTTTTAAATATTGTAGAACCATTTTCAAAAATAGAAAACGTATTATCACGTGTGAAAAGTTTTCATACTTTTTTGACGACAGAAAAAAGTACAGGGCTATTCGTTTTTGTCCGCGTGCACCTTGTACGTTTTTTTTTTGAAGGGGTCTCGATGGTGCAGTGTCATTTCACGCAACGGTGTAAAATCTGCGAAGGTGAAAAATCTGCGAAGTCATGGCGGCCGGACAAGAGAGGTTTATGCAAAGGCATGTTGTACAGTCACAGCTGCAAGGCTGTACGTCTACGATGTCACGGAATGACTTGCGACATGCCAAATCGTTTCAAAAATTACGATGTGACTTGCGACGCTTCAAAAAGTTTTGAAAAATAAGTTGCGGCAACAGCCGTCACGGGCATTGTTGACGTATACAATCGTCACAAAATTAAGTAACAACTTCGAGAAAACATACAAGGTAACACATAGAGACACCTGAAATCCTGGTCCGCCTGATCCGCGCTGAAAAACAAAGTAAGCTCACTAAGTTACAAGTACATGGGGCCGTACTCTAAGACTCCTGCTGGAGTACGCCTATTTTATCCCTTTTGTTCGTACAATACGGCAAATCGACTTCTGATCAATGAAGCTAACATTTATGCAGTCAGTCGCAATATGGCAGCACAGGTTGCCACGTGGAAATTCTTTAGTAAAAATATGCCTCCATCCTCTCCAAATTCGTCATACTGTATTTAATGTTCGGATTTTGAAGACCTTGGGTGGTCTTGGGATGCTGTGCGTAGTTTGTCGATTGCGTTGATTATTACGCATGCTATGTCGTCACGCAGTTTTCTCAGAGAAAAATCACGTTTTGTCAAATATTTTCTTTGATTTTAGAAACTTCTATAGCTGTCCTATTGTAGTGTCGTACAGTACTGTACCACGCTGTGAACTTTCACCTGACAGCTAAATCGAGGGATTTTTCTTTGCACCACATCGAGCGTTGACGTGTCAGAAAATTATGCCCGAAAATGTTAGACTTAACGGTATCCGAATATTTTTTGGTGGATACGTCAGTGACAATCGTGTACTATATTAGAAACGACAAATTTTGCTACATACCGACAGGTGCCTCACATGCCAGCATTGTCAACTTTAATTTTCATAGCTGTCATTATGATGTCATCGTGATGTCATTGTGATGTCATCATGATGTCATCATAATGTAAATTATCTAGGTCATCCCGCTCCCAGATTGAAAAGAGAGAATGATACAATCTTTTTTTCCTTTGTAATACTAGTGTACCTCACTAGTCATAAAATTGTTGGACGGCCTAGATCTATGGTAAAAATGTGTTCCGCCACCTTGAGTGGCTTTCAAGGCCGCGATAAATTTTCCGGTCTGTACTGACAAAAACTATATAAAAAGATATAAACGAACATATATATGAGAGGTCTTTATGCGTACACACGGCAAAATTTGGCACGCTGAAGATTTTTTGACGTATTGAAAGTACTTAGTACTCCGACACAAAAGATAAGCTAAGATTTGTACAGACATCAAGATTTCCGACAAAAAGAGGAAATCGAATCTTGAATTTTGGATCCCCAGTAATAAATCGTCACAGCTGTCCTTATGCAGAACAGAATCGCTAAATGTACAAACCTAAGCAGTAGCCGTGGCTTGAGCTGGAGGGTCCATTGGTCCCACTGGTTTTACAATGTTGAATATTCCACTCAATACCTTGGGTATTGTTTGGGGACGACTAAGGGGATGTCCCCATGTAACTGAAACTTTGAGATGAAACTGTGTACTTTAGTGAAGATTCTTCTTACTATTCAAAGTGTTTCAATGTGCGAAAATTATTTCGTTAGTGTGAACCATAGTTGTTCAAATCGTGCAATTTTTTCCTTTTTTTCAATTTATACGTATAGTTCGTGACTCTTGAAAAAATCGGAAAAAAACGCGGAGTACTTTCTGTCCGGTAAACTAAACGACAAATTTACAGAAAATGTACGTTTTTTACGGAAATGTACGGACTTTGACGATAAGATACGTTTCTTTTTGTGGTACTTTCTGTCCGGTTAATTGAACAGGAATATTAGGGAAATGTACGGATTAATGTACGGATTATACCGACAAACTGGTGAACATGGAACGGAACAAGGACGGCGGACACAAAAGAACATTCTGCGCCCCGCCGGAATCGAACGGACGACTTTGAATGATTAATTACGAGCGGACGGCCAGCGTGAACGCCGGCATCCCGGAATGACTCTTTTGGGGGCTTGTGCCAAAAGAGCCGACACATTAACTCGTGGCATGTCTCCAGTGAATCCCAAGGAAGAAAGGGACAAAGCCATAGCGTCGGATGTGAAAGGTAAATCGTTTTTACAAGAGCTGTACCAAACCCGTATAGACCGTATGGTCGCTGGTGTACTTTCGGCTTGTACAAATGTACGATACATTGATCCAATTGGTAGACACCTCAGTAGATAGGGGTTGCGAGTAGGGCTTTAGGACTTAGGTAGTTTTTGAACCCTTCTCTCCTGGAGAGCTTTTATATATACTGGGTGACTTTGATCAGCCATAACTAACAACTCAAGGGAGAAAATTTGGAGATTATTTTTGCGTTAGACTCAAGGGAGTCTTGTCCTCACATGGGTGAGGCTGGTCAGAGTCATTCCCTACCAAGGTGGCAGTAATAGTCTGAAACATATTGGATTGTTGGGTGTATCCAGCAGTGGAGGAGTAGTTGTGCATTCTATGAGGTGCAATGGTGCCCACAGAACTTCACATTGAAATTGCCGTTCAAAACGTTGTCAAAGCAGTTACAAACCTCGACAATATAAACTATGCCTAGAAATCGAGTAGAAGAGTGGGAGCACGTTAGGGCTCCAGACAGTGGGATTCTGGTAGCCTACCTATTATGTGTCTGTATTTACTTCAACTTCAAATATAACGCTCAAGCTACTAGGATCAGAAATCATCTCATTGGAAATGTCAAAAAAGAAGGGATTAAAGCTTGCAGAATTTGTCCGAACAAGGTGAAGGTAGAATTTATTGTGTCTAAAAACAAATAATTGGTTGATTCCTCTCAAAAACGTGTAATATGCGACCCGGATGAACTCAACAACATTTTTCTATCGATTTAGAGTACCAAAATAAGAGTTGTGCGAATAAGAATAAAAAATGCATTTAACATGCATAACAAGAATGAGGAAGATTTAGCGTGGGCCACGGCTTGCTTTGCCAATGGATTGTGGTTTCGACTTTTAGATGACCCATATTTTAAGGTAGCGGTGAAGAATACTGAGATGTAGGGGGGTCTTACAAGGAATCTTATTGGAGTGCCATGCCAAATTGTCTTTTTTTAGAGACTAAGGCGAATGTAAATAAATATTTAGCAAGTTATGTGGAAACTATTATCGTCACCGGTGCCACAATCACATCAGACGGGTGGACTGTAATTGATGACAGTCTTTTCCTAAATATTCCATCTATCACCCCGAAAGGTGACATATTTATGACGGTTGAAGACACTAGTGGACAAATCAAGGACGCCGACTACATCCATAAGGTTTCGGGAAAGGGAGTACTTCCAATAGGGGTGGAAAATGTGGTACAGATTGTTACATATTTTGCCATAGTGATTAAGGCTGCACCGTCATTGCTTGTGGGAAAGCACCCTTAGATCACGTGGATGTCAAGCGCTGCACACATATTGGACTCGATGTTGGAGGATTGGAGAAAAGTGACATTTATCTCCACACTTGTCCGAGAGGCAAAAGAGGTTATAAAAATCAACACTAATCATGGTATGAGTGCATTCATGTTAAATAATATCTCTGAACTTTGGCTTCTGAAACCTGGTGAGACTACATTTGTTACGAATTGTATCATACTCTAGAGGTTTTTAGATGTGAAAGAGAGTATCGAGCGTTTAATGTTTGATGACAAATAGAAGGAATGGATGGGTAAGGCTATGTACAGGAACGAGGGGGCTAAGATTAGGGGCCACATTCTGAACACAAAAGTTTTTGGTTAGAGTGAAATATGTCGTGTCAATTTAGAACATGTGGTGCGGTTGACGAGGGAGTGCGACAAAGGTGCCCTGAATGTGGTGAAGGTTTAAAACAGTTTTCACACGATTTGACAACTTTTGTAGAATTTTGTTAGCGTGGAGGAGAAAATATTTATGAAAGCATGCAGATTTTGGAACAGTCGAAGACGTCTTGGCTGGCGAGGTAGAAGATGGCACATAGCCCCATTTATGTTGCCGGATTTGTACTCGATCCGGAGTACCTAAGTAATGCATATGGACATATGCAACCTCGAGAGTTATGTAGGAGGAGGCTACCAACTGTGGAGGAGCAGGCTGATGCCCATGTTGAGTTGTCAAAATATAGGTTTTGAAGGAGTTTTTGGTAGGGAAGTAACTATATCTTGTGCAAAGAAGATGCCAACTTGGAAATGGTGGCAACAGTTTGGGTCTGCCACCGCTGTTTTGCAAAAGGTAGCAATATAAATACTTGCGCATTGCTCAACTGCCATCTCGTGTGAGCGAAATTGGTCAACATATGACCATATTCACTCTAAAAAAAGAAATAGGCTAACGACTAAATGGGCCAATGATTTGGTATGGGTCTTCAACAATCTCGGACTGTTAAAGAACACTAGGGATGTAAGCTATGAAGAAAACATGATAGCATAGGAAGAAGAGGAAAGGGAGGTAGGGGAAGAGGATTCGGATGAAAACATGATAAACTTACAAATAGGGGAAGGAGACTTAGAGTAAAGATAGATGAAAGAGATATGTATTTTTTTTTTGGTTGAATGTGAATGTTTTTTTTTAATTTCTAACAGGTTATGTCGTGCCATGCTGAATGTTGAAAAATATGATTCGTATATTGTCTCCACTTTGTTTTTTCGAGGTCACATGCTCTTTGAGAGATATAAAGAGAAGACCATGGCAGGCTGTCAGATAGTCTCAATCAGACAGATAATATGATTTTGACAAAAACGTGGCGCTAGCCAGCATTTGAACTTGGCCCTACGGATTGCCAAAAGAGTCTTAGACACACAGATAATATATGATTTTGATAAAAAGGTGGATCTAGCTAACATTTGAACCTTGCCATACGGATTGCCGAAACAATCTATTTCACAATCGTCTATAACCTGTTAATGTAGAAGTTTCGATACACACATGGAGTGTGACAATTATTTAAATGTAAGTAATTGTTTAGCGCTCATTTAACATAAATTGTACAAATTGCAATACATGTAAAATTCATTTTTTTTTACAAGTACGAAATAGTACAAATATAAAATCATTAACGATTTTAACGATTTTTTCAAATCAGTCTTTCCGATTTATATGTTTAATTCGCGCGTTTGAATCGTGCGTAAAATGCGATTTGAATAACTATGCTTTGAACTTTAACAATTGCAGATATGCATAAAACTTGTGACGATTGTATACATCCACGAAACTTCAAACGGTTGTATAAGACTACAAAATTATACCATGAATCGCTATTATTCAAAGGAAATTATTAGTGTAAAGAAACAAATAGTGCTATAAACTTTTTTTTTGGATTGAAGGGTTTGGGCGCCAACAAAATATTAAAGGTAATTTATACATCTAATGCTAATTTCGATACATATTTCAACAATGTAGTCGTTATAGCCCTTGTTCACATGGTTGACACTTGAATATGTGAGAACATGTTCGCATATTCCCCCCCATATTTATTCATATGAATCTAATGTGCTTGCGCTTTCCAGTGTCAACGAGATTCACATTCCCAAGCGACGCCTTTATCTTTCCCCTTAATTATACTTTTGATCAAAAAAACGAATAGTTTAGTTTGAGTGACACATTTGGTACACTACAATAGTTAGAAAATGCACAAATTTTAGTAAGTGACACTTAAAATTGAAGTTCCATGCTATAATATTTTTGACGAGGGGCGATCATGTAGAGTCAGTAAACCACGTGTTCTAATTTGAGTGGTACCATGTAAACTAAGATTAGATAGCAAAAATCGTAATGATTATTTACACCTACCTATTTTAATTTATAATCTTCATTTGCGCACCATGTCATTGTCACACCAAAATCCTTTACTTTGGGATATGAGAAAGGGTAGGAAACAACGAAGCTAAAAGGATGATAGAAAGAGCTTGCTAGAGATCGTTGCCAGAAATGAGGGATGGAAGATCGTTATGTATTAACGTTTTGTTTGCATGTGTTAAAGTAAGAGTTTTTTCTTGTATTTTTCCTCCAAAACAGAGCTTGCAACGAGTAAGTCATTTCGGTAAAACAAAATTGTGAAAACCATAGAAAAATTTGCATCGTTTTCAAACTTAAAATGTATCACAACTTGTTGTCTTGCACTTTCGACCCACTGCGACGCCATGTCGACACAGTTTCAAACATTACATAAAAATGACTCGTAAGTCCACTTTATTTAGAGAAACGGTCAAACAACAAATAAGATTATGTTTTCGCACATGTTAGTACAATGGTCAATTGGGTCATTCCAAAAAAGATGTATTATGATCCAATGAAGCCTAACCCTATTTGTTTTCATGTGAGAAAGTCGCTGTTTTTTAAGCGCATTCAAAAATGGTTGATTGGTCGCCCTCGAGTAGAAAACGAAAAAGAAAATAAGTTTATAGGCATATTCAGGTAGTGGGATGCCAAATATGCGCGATAAATTCATATCACGTGGATTTGGTGTGTAAGATGCAGTGGTCTACCCTTCGACCTTTCATAAACGCGCTTTAAAGCGTCGTACATGCTTGTTTCGAGAAGTTTATTTTTGTGATCTATGGTTATTTGCTGTCAAAAAACACCAGGGAAATATGAAGGCCAACGCATATCGCACCCGAAGAGAGTACAAAATTTGTGGTCAAAGTGTTGAATTTCTCGCATCTAACCGTCAGCTATACCAGCTTCGACGCACTTTTCTGGTGGATCTACCGTCTTCGTGTATCCAACACGTGTTATGGACTAGCATTGACATATGCGTACAAAATTGTTCAAACCGACAACGAATTGGTGAAAGATTACTACAACACAAATTTGATGGGCGTATAAACTGCGTGTCTTTCGAGAAAGATGCACTGTGAATCACGTAGAGATTTATTACTTTTAAGTGAAAAAAAACAAAGTGTTATATACGCTATATCGATTTTCACAACCTCGAGCTTACAAAAATTTAACTCTAATTAAATATCGAACACTAATTAAGATACACATTCCCATAATGTTGCCCTTCCAACTTGTGTTAACATGTCGACATTTAAAAATATGAGAATAGGTTCATCTCATTTCGCACGTCTTTATTGCTTGGGATAAATTTGGAGAACACTTTCACATGTAGAAATTAATGGTTTTAAGTATTTTCTAGGTCTGAATAGAAAGAAAGAAGCCGAGGCAGTCTACCTCTAACTTCTCTCTCCAACTCTCAAACTTGTCGCAGTCACTAAGAAATTGGAGAGGAAGCTAGAGCCATGGCTACCTAGGCTATCCTGAGGTTTACGGAAAATTTATATTAGTTCGGGTTTTATTATTTAAAAGGTATGTGCCGGCGGCAGGAATTGATCCTTGTACTTGTCGGCCGGCAGATAGGAAATAGCCGGTAGCCTTAGCCGTTAAGTCTAGGAGTCATGATACGTAGTATATAGTTTGATAGTTATTTAAATATGTATACGTACGATTATTCATTTAACTATAATAGATTACGGGATACATAGATCCGGTAATATATAAAGTACGGATTACGGTACGGACTATAAATCAATACCGCGCATTTGTTTCGTAAATGAAACAAATACCGCACATGTATTTATTACGGCTACGATTAAATTAGATTATAATCGGACGGCCGCAATTAGCGCCGAGATCGCGGAGGAAGTTTTCGGCGGTTTGTGGCCATCGCCACATCGGATGACGCGTGGCGAAATATCGTTGGATCGTGGAATCCCTGGAGATTATGGCATCGAATCCGGATATGACATGTGTCGACATTTAGGCCTTGTCGTACAATGTCCGTACCTAAAGTACACCGGCAGCTGTACTTTTGCGTACGGAACTCAATTCTGATTGGTTCCGTACATCAGTAGATAGAGTCTGTGAGTGAGATAGGACTTAGAAAAATTAGGAGATAGGACCCTCTCTCCCAGAGAGCTTCTGTACAAAAGGTCAACTTTGACCCTCCATAACTTACTGCTCAGGGGAGCAAATTCAGAGATTCTTTTTGCTATCGACTCAGGGGAGTCTTGTTTTCACAGGGGTGAAGGTGGTGAGAGTTTTTGTCTGCCAGGGTGGCAGTTATTTTTGCTTAAACACAAAGGGGTCAGGATTATCCTAGAGGCTTCTTGGAAGCTGTCCACTCTGAGGACTTAGGGAGGTCTCAGAGTTTCAGGTTATGGGCCCACCCTCTAGGGTACCTATCATTAATGGAACTGGTTTCATATACTGGGAAAGTATGATGATAGGAGCTCTATGCGAAAAAAGGTTTTGGGGGATAGCGAGTGGACAATTGGGGCGTCCATCAAGTCTTGGAATTCCTCCAGGGTTTAAAGGAAGCAGATTCACCAGGAAAGAGGATTCACCTTCAACGGAGGAAACAAAAGAAGGAGAGGTGGTGGACAAAGGAAAGGAGAAGGAGGCGACCACACCAATAACAACTGGTTTAGCATTCATGTCACCTATTCCGAGGAACGAGGAGAATGATACTGAAACCTGGGACTTCAACAATATGGCGGCAAAGCACTTCATCCTACGCCATCTCACTCAAGGACTTGCATGTCCTCATTTGCAGGCAGAGAGGGCATCCGATCTTTGGATGGCTCTTATAGAGATGTACCGAAGTGGTACGATTCAGCAACAACAGTTGGCTAATTAGAAAGTTAAGGAGTATGTATACAAAGGGGGAAATATGTTGGATTTTTGCAATGAGCTTGCTACACTCTTCATGGAGCTAGAGAGTGCGGGAAAAGTTTTTAATGAAAAAGAAAAGGTTAACTGTTTACTAATGAAGTTACCTGATATGTTCGAGAACACAGTCAACCGTGTGTAGGACTTGCCGGACTCAAGGTGGATATGGAACTCAGTGGTAGGGAAGATTCTCGTTCGAGAGAATAAAATTGAGATCCGAAGGGGAGGAAAGAGTGGCCAAGCCTTGGCAACAGCGACCGATTGGAGGAACAAGGATTCCCGGAAACCAGTCGGAAACTATGGGGGTAGGGAGCAGAAAAAACAGGTTGACGAGTTCGAACCAAGGGCTCCCAAAGGTTTATGTCATTTTTGTAAGAAACCGGGGCACTATATGGCAAAGTGCACTAAGCTAACCGAGCTTCGGTTAAAGGAGGGGCAGACCGGTGGTTCCCCGAGAGGAAAGAAAAAGGCCCTTGTCACACAGGTACTTGAGGCGGAATCCGAGGACGAGGACGATGAGCTCCTTTTGGATGAGGAGTTGGAGGCGAAAACTGAGGTTGAAATTCCACGAAGGAAGAAATGTGCTTACGGTGGATTGAAAGGTGAAGCAGGCTGGATTATAGATTCAGGTGCCTCAATGCACATGTGTAAGGATAGGCACTTGTTCACTAAGATAAGAAAGATTCCCACCGTAGAGATAGAGTACGGGGATGGGAGGATAGTCACCACTACTCTTGTAGGATCGGTAGATCTGAAAGTGTTAGTAGAAGGAAAGACATCCATATTAACATTCTGCGATGTATTGTTTATCCCAGAACTGATCAAAAACCTTATCTCTACATCTGTATTAGATGATAAGGGTTTTTTTACTACCACTAAGGAATGAGTCTTTACCGCTAGTTTTGAGGAGGATGTCTATTTCATTGCTGAGAAAGGTAGCCATGGGATGTTAAGGCTGATCTTATGTAATGAAACGAAGAAACTTTATTATGCTGGTGTTCATGATATTATGATGTGGCATAAGAGGCTTGGGCATGTGAATCTAGATAAGTTAAGAGAGATGAAAAATATGGGAGTGGTGGAAGGGATTCAGTTCAGTGAGAGTGATGATATAAGTGATTGTAGTGGGTGTGCTCAAGGTAAAGCACACAGATTACCCTTTCCTAAAACAGCCACCTACAAGGGAGAAAAACTTCTAGATCTAGTACACACAGATATTTGGGGACCGGCTAGAGTGCCCTCACCGGGGGGGAAGAGATTTATAATGACTATAACTGATGATTGGTCTCGGTATTCCTGGGTGTATTTTTTGAAAAACAAGTCAGAAGCTGAGGACTGTTTTAGACAATATAAAGCATGGAACGAAAAACTCCATGAAACTCCAATCAAGAGAGTAAGGAGTGACATTGGTGGAGAGTATACTTCTAACCAGTTTGAGGAATTTTGAGGGAAGATGGGGTTCAACACCAAAAGACAGTTCCAGAAAATCCGGAACAGAATGGGGTAGCTGAAAGGTTAAATAGAACACTAAGTGATAGTGCTAGAAGTATGTTGTCGGATAAGAAGATAGGAAAAAGGTTTTGGGCAGAAGCAATGAACTGTGCTAATTACCTCAAAAATAGAGTTCTTACTTGAGCTATAAAAGATCAAACACCTTATGAGAGATGGACAGGCCGGAAACTAGACTTATCTCATTTAAAGGTGTTCGGCAGTCAAGTGTTCAGTCTAGATACTGATCGGTCCAATTGGAAGCTAGATCCTAAAGGAAAACCGGGATACTTATTAGGATATGATGAAGATGTTAAAGGATATAGAGATTATGATCTAAAAAGGGAAGATATAATCTTAGTAAAGCATCTAGTAGTTATGGATGAAGGAAAGTCTGTGGATCCCTTCAAATATACGAAGTCAGTAAAAATCAGATTTGAGTCAGAAAATTCCGATGGCTTTGAGCTTCCTAACTATCCAGGTTTTAGAGAAGATGACACTCTTGCAGGAACAAATCAGACCGAAAAGGACTCGGCTGTGGAAACTCGAGTGACAACTCTACCCGAAGCGGAAGACGTGGTGGAAATTGATTCGGAATCAAGGGATAGGGGAGAAACCGAGTTTGTTCGAAAGAATCCACGAGAACCATCTATTCCGGCCTCAGATTTTGAAGGGAGAAGGAGAAGTAGTAAAAGACTGCAAGAAAAACAAGTTAATAACAAGGTAACAAAACTATCTCATCAAGATGAACCTCAAACTTATGGAGAGGCGATGACTTGTCCAGAAAGAAATCGGTGGAAGACAGCCATCAATGAAGAGATGGCCTCAATTATGGCAGCCGATACTTGGGAGCTGGTGGATTGTCCACCTAACCGAAAACCAATCGGTTGTAAGTGGGTTTTCAAATTAAAACTGAACCCAGATAACACAATCGAGCGCTACAAGGCCCGACTAGTGGCAAAGGGATTTACACAAAAGGAGGGAATTGACTACGAGGAAACCTTTGCCCCGGTGGTCAGATTTCCCTCCGTCCGCATACTTCTCAGCCCGGCAGCAGCGGAAGACATGGAAGTGCACCAGATGGACATCAAAACAGCCTTTTTGCATGGAGAATTGGAAGAGGAGATCTTCATGCGACAACCCGAAGGGTTTGTGGAAGAAGGAGAGGAGAGTAAGGTATGCTGGCTGATTAAATCTCTTTATGGTTTGAAACAGGCGCCTCGACAGTGGAATAAAAAGCTTGATGAGTTTCTTACCGGTCTAGGATATATTCGGATCAGCTCAGATCACTCAATCTATGTTTTCGAAGATGAGGAAGGTTTTATATTTATTGCAATTTATGTTGATGATTTTCTTGTTTTAAGTAAATCAATGGAAAAAATTAATAAACTAAAAACCAATCTTAAGGGGATATTTGAAATGAAGGATATGGGGGAAACAAAATATATTTTGGGAATTCAAGTAGAGAGAGACCGAAAAAGAAAAATTATAAGATTGACTCAAAAGGAAGCGATAGGGAACATGCTTGAAAAATTTCAAATGGATAAAGCTAATAGTTGTACAACTCCAATGGAGTTGAAGAAGGGAAGTGAGGGGAGTGAGGAAGGAGGAGACATAGTCTTAGACGAGGAATTATCTCCTGAAGAACAGAAGTTCATACAGACTATTCCTTACAGGCAAGTAGTGGGAAGTCAAATCTATTTTATGAATTGTACCCGCCGGATTTAGCTGCAGCTGTAGGAGTGCTGAGTAGAAGTCTAAATGCTCCCACTAAGAAGGATTGGGAGGCAGCTAAGAGAGTTCTTAGATACTTGATAGGAACTAGGGATCTATGGTTGCATTTGGGTGGGGAGAATAGTGACATCACTACTTGGAGTGATGCTAGTTATGGTGATGCTCCGATGAGGAGATGCACTTCTGGATATGTATTATATGTGGGTGATGAGGCTTGCTGTTGGAGTAGCAAACAGCAAAAGGTCATTGCTCAGTCCACCATGGAGGTTGAGTATATGGCCTCTTGCTCTACTGTAAAAGAATTGATGTGGGTCAAGTCTTTACTTGGTGAACTTGGTCATCTTAAGAGTGGTGTGCAGAAAATATTTTGTGATAATCAAGCAGCAATCGCTATTTCTGCCAATCCTAAACATCATTTTAAAGCTAAACACATGGACATTAGACTCAGCTTTGTTAGAGAGAAAGTAGAAAATAAAATAATCAGTTTAGAGTACCGACCAGATAGTGAGATGGTAGCAGATATGATGACCAAACCTGTGCCTTCCCCTAAGCTAATTTTCTGCAGGGAGAAGTGTGGTCTGAAATTAAAGATTGACTAGAAAATAAGGGGAGTGTAGAAATTAATGGTTTTAAGTATTTTCTAGGTCTGAATAGAAAGAAAGAAGCCGAGGCAGTCTACCTTTAACTTCTCTCTCCAACTCTCAAACTTGTCGCAGTCACTGAGAAATTGGAGAGGAAGCTAGAGCCATGGCTACCTAGGCTATCCTGAGGTTTACGGGAAATTTATATTAGTTCGGGTTTTATTATTTAAAAGGTATGTGCCGGCGCCAGGAATTGATCCTTGTACCTGCCGGCCGGCAGATAGGAAATAGCCGGTAGCCTTAGCTGTTAAGTCTAGGAGTCATGATACATAGTATATAGTTTGATAGTTATTTAAATATGTATACGTACGATTATTCATTTAACTATAATAGATTACGGGATACATAGATCCGGTAATATATAAAGTACGGATTACGGTACGGACTATAAATCAATACCGCGCATTTGTTTCGTAAATGAAACAAATACCGCACATGTATTTATTACGGCTACGATTAAATTAGATTCTAATCGGACGGCCGCAATTAGCGCCGAGATCGCGGAGGAAGTTTTTGGCGGTTTGTGGCCATCGCCACATCGGATGACGCGTGGCGAAATATCGCGGGATCGTGGAATCCCTGGAGATTATGGCATCGAATCCGGATATGACATGTGTCGACATTTAGGCCTTGTCGTACAATGTCCGTACCTAAAGTACACCGGCAGCTGTACTTTTGCGTACGGAACTCAATTCTGATTGGTTCCGTACATCAGTAGATAGAGTCTGTGAGTGAGATAGGACTTAGAAAAATTAGGAGATAGGACCCTCTCTCCCAGAGAGCTTCTGTACAAAAGGTCAACTTTGACCCTCCATAACTTACTGCTCAGGGGAGCAAATTCAGAGATGCTTTTTGCTATCGACTCAGGGGAGTCTTGTCTTCACAAGGGTGAAGGTGGTCAAAGTTTTTGTTTGCCAGGGTGGCAGTTATTTTTGCTTAAACACAAAGGGGTCAGGATTATCCTAGAGGCTTCTTGGAAGCTGTCCACTCTGAGGACTTATGGAGGTCTCAGAGTTTCATCACATGCCAACGCCACTCACTTTCATGTCTTGACGAAGTTATCTGATTCTTTTTCTGTTCGTATGTACCAAAAAACGAGCAATTTTAGTACGGATTAGCACATTTAGAACACCACAATCTAAAATCAAACCAAATTAGAGTCAAGGACGCTAGACAGATAGTAACTATATTAAGGTAAAAAAACAATTAAAGTTATGTTGATATTTGTGTATTTTCTAGCTCAATATTAGGATAGAAAAAGAGCGGAGGCAGTCTGCATCTGACTCCCTTCACTATGCCCCCACACTTGTTGTGGTCACTAAAGGCTGGATAGGGAGCTAGAGCCATGGCTGCATAGGCCCTCTAGGAAGAAAAAGAGTAGGTTTGGTAGATTTACAAAAATGGTATCTGACGCAACTAGGAATTGATCCTAGAACCTACATTCCATCAACACAGCCTAACCTTTACTTTTGTCTGTTAAGTCTAGGACAAGTACTCGGGATCCTACGGTTTGATGGGTATTTAAACATGTGCACGTAGGAAATTTCATTTAACTAATGAAACGCATGGTAGAACATATAACATGTTATGTACTATAGTACCGCATGAAATAAATACTAGAAACATTATTTCAATGGTCCGGATAAAAAGCCGATTTGAATCGACGGCCGTGGTGAGAGGCGGGATTCTGGAATGGCTGCCTTGGCGTTTTCGGACGCCACCACTCTGGATGACACGTGGCAATATCCTAGAGATTGCGAGATCTCTAGAACGCGAGATGACAAGTCCGGATGTGACAAATATCACATTATGGCGATGCCGTACAAGAACCGTGCAGAAAGTACTCTGGCACCTTTACTTTATTGCACAGTACAGTCATATGATTGGTTCGTACCTCCATACTAGGGGGCTTAAAGAGGGGTTTTAGGACTTAGAATATTTTGGTAGGTAGTCGCCTCTCTCCCAAAGAGCATCTGTATAAATCGGCAGGCTTTCTATTTTAATATCAACACATTCAGTAGACCATTTTGAGTGATTCTTTTTGCTGCGGACTCATGGGAGTCCAAGATAAAGAGGGGTGTAGTCGGTTAGAGTCTTTGCATACCAAGGTGGTGGTATTTCTAAGGGGAAGTCAAAGTGGGGAATGTTACCCAAAACTCATATTCTAACTTTGCATTCTGTGGGGGAACTAAACACACAGAAAGTATTCTTTCAGAGGGGTGAAGCTATATTGGGGTTTTTACTGTCAAAGTGTCAGTCATTTGTGTTTGTATCAATTTGGAGTGGACACTACCTAGATAAGCTTTTTTGTATCTGCGAATTCTGTGGGGGAATATACCCCACATAATTTCACGTTCTAAGCCCACCATCTAGAGTGAATTTGTTTGATAGAACCGACTTCCCTCATTGGGAGTTTACGATGGAGGGATTGTTTTTCGAAAAGCACTTATGAGAAATTGTTTCGAGACAAGTGAGGTGTCCGTCACTAGGCTTTGGTGGAACTCATTATGGAGATTAATATAGGGCTTCTCTGAAAACCAACCGGAGTTCAGATGCAACGGAAGGTGAAGGGAAAAAAAGGGAGAATGGAAAAGGGACACCTATGGTGAGGGGAGATAGGCTCTCGACTACGATTCCACTTGTAGGGGTTATAACTGAACTTAAAACTGAAGAAAATGACACAAAAATTTGGAAGTACAAAAACACTATAGCAAAACATCTCATACTTAGAAACATGTCTAAGTCCATAGCTATCACTCCTGTAATCATAACGAAGTCTTCACAAATTTGGGAAACCCTAATTCAGATTTATAAGAGTGAGACTATACAGAGGCAGCAGTTAGTAAAACACGAATATAGGCCTATGTTTATAAAGGCGGTAGCATGATATAGTTTTGCAATGATATTGCTGCGTTATATGTTGAGCTTGCAAGTGCAAGATATGCAGAATTTGAGGAGAGAAAGATTAACAAACTAATCATGAAACTCCCAGATGAGTATGAAAATATCATTAACCATATGCAAAAAATAGATGGCTCCTCATAGACTTGGAGCATTACCATGAGGATGATTCTTGTGAGGGAGAGCACTTTAGAGCTTTGTAGGGGAAGTGATGGGGTGAATGCATTGGTAGCAGGTGGTGATTGGCGGAAGCCTGATAAAATGAAAGATGGTGATTAGCGGAAGCGTGATGAGAGGAAGAAAGACAAAGGTAAACCTTATCGGAACTTTGGTGGAAAAAAAGGGAGAGGAAAAGAAAAGGGAGCTTTGAAAAAAAGGGTTTGCTTCTTTTGTAGGGAACTGGGTCACTATATGGAGGAGTGTCTTTGTTTGGAAGAAATTAGAAGTTGGAATGTGAATGAGGAGGAAGAAGGAGAAGAGGAGAAAGAGGATGAAGATATTTTGGAGCTTCTTCACATCGGTAGAATGGGGAAGAGAGAAAAACACAGAGAAATTCCACGAAAGCAACATTGTGCATTTGGAGGTATAACTAAAGTAAAAAGAGAGGAGGTACTTGAGGATGTCAAAGCGTGTAAAGTGTATGACTTAGAAATGAGTGTAATTTTGTGACCTCCATTGGTACACAGATTGTCCAGCTTATACAAAGCCTCTAGGATAGTATTTGCACTTTGGACTTTGGCAATGAATAAGTGCCACACTGGCATGCAAAAACTCTGACCGACTACACCTCTGTGTAGCGTGGACTCCCTTAAGTCCGCAAAAAATAGAATCACTGAAACTGCTCACCTAAGCATTAAATTATGGCTGTTCAAAGACAACAAATTTATACAGATGGCCTATGAGAGAGAGGGCTTACGGAAAAGTCTAATTTCTAAGAACCTACTTATAGCCCCTCTAGACTTATCAAATTATCATACACTATATAATATATATACAAAGTACGGTAGCTGTCGTACATTATGTACAGAATTATGGGGCACCACTCTCGGTCTGCCACGTGGCAAATAAGTCGTCGCCGTTTTTTCCATTTTCCCTCTAGCATCCTATAGGATGGTGCCACGTGTCAGTTTTCCTCCACTTTGGCGAAGTGCTGCCAAAAAGTCTTTCCGGGATGCCAGCTCTCACGCGTGCCATCCGTTCGTAATTTGGCGATCAATGTTGGCCGTTAGATCTTGACGGCACGCCGAATTATCTTTGTTGACTGTTGTGGTATTTTACGGCCGTCGTTCCGTGTTGACTATTGAATTTCTATGGCCGTCATTTCGTGTTGACCGTTTGAAATTCTACATCAATTCGGAATTCTGGCTCCTCTGTGAGCCGTCAATCGGGAACGACATTTGATTTCGTCCGTTGAAATTAAATGTCTTTTGTTCATTTCTTGCGGTACAGTATGTCGTGCGGTAATGTACGCTTCCATGTTCATTTTGATCAGTAAGCCGCTAAATGAAATGTGTCGCCGCGTCATTTTTTAAGTATTTATCAAATATAACATGTATATCGATTCATGAAGACCTATTGGATAAGACGGACGACTTTTCCATATGGCTGTCATCTGGGAGGTCACAAGATCACATCCTGGCCCTGCAACCTATCTTTTGCAGAAGATGTGTCTTCCGCCTGTCTTCTCATCTGCCTGAGGGAACCATGGCTGCTTGCTAGTTCTCAGTGACTACCTCAAGTATATGAACTGTAGAATGACCATAGATTGACTAAAGAGATAGGCTATAAAATGCCCTTTTCCTATACTCCCCTTATTTTCTAGTCTTTCTTCTCTTTCTGTCCACACTTCTCCCTACAAAATATCAATTTGGGAGAAGGAACCGGCTTAGTCATCATATTTGCTACCATTTCTCCATCTGGTCTATATTCCAAACTAATTATTTTATTCTCAACCTTCTCTCTAACAAAGCTCAAACGAATATCCATATGCTTTGCTTTAAAGTGAAGTTTAGGGTTTGCTGCAATTGCAGCTTGATTATCACAAAATATCTTTTGCACTCCATTCTTCATATATCCAAGTTCTTAAAGCAAAGATTTCACCCACATTAATTCTTTCAAAGCCGAACGAGTGGCCATATGCTTAGCCTCCATGGTTGACTGAGCAGTCACCTATTGTTGCCTGCTACTCCAACAGCAAGCTCTGTATCCAACACACAACACATACCTAGAAGTACACCTCATTATCGAAGCATCCCCATGACTGGCATCACTCGAAGTGGTGATGTCAGTATTATCCCCTCCCAAATGTAACCACAAATCTCTCGTTCCTATTAAGTATTGCATGACCCTTTTGGTCGCTTCCCAATCTTTCTTCCTATGATCATTCAGACTCCTACTTAATATCCCTACATTGCTGCTATATGAAGACGAGTACTGTTCACAAAATATATCCAACTACCAACAACCTGTCTGTACAAAATAGTTTGCATAAACTTGCTTTCCTCATGTCCTACCTCATTATCCAAGATCAAGACTCCCTCTTCTGACCTCCCCTCATTTCCCTTCTTTAAATCCATTGGAGACGTACAACTATTTGCTTTATCCATTTAAAAAATTTTAAGCATATTTCCTATCGCTTTCTTTTGAGTTAGTCTTATTGTTTTCTTCTCTCTATCCCTCTCTATCTAAATTCCCAAAATATACTTTGCCGCTCCCAAGTCTTTCATTTCAAATCTACTCTTTAGAACTTTTTTCAATCTATTAATTTTCACCATTGATTTACTCAAAACAAGCAAATCATCAACATAGATGGCAATGAAAATTATACCTTCCTCATCCTCAAATAGATAGATGGAATGATCCGAACTGATTCGGATATATCCCAAATTTGTCAAAAACTCGTCTAACTTCTTGTTCCATTGGAGTGGAGCTTGCTTTAGTCCGTAAAGCGACTTTTTCAATCTGCACACCTCACTTTTTTCTCCTTTCTCCATAAATCCTTCCGGTTGTCGCATGAAGACCTCTTTTTGTAATTCTCCGTGTAAAAAAGTGGTTTTCATATCCATCTGGTGCACTTCCATGTCTTCTGGTGCCCCTAGACTAAGTAGAATCCAAACAAAGGGAAATCTTACAACCGGAGAGAAAGTGTCCTCATAATCAATTCCCTCCTTATGTGTGAACTCCTTTGCCACCAATCTGGCCTTGTATCGCTCGATAGTGTTATCCGGATTGAGTTTCAACTTAAATACCCACTTGCATCCTATCGGCTTTCTATCCGGAGGACAATCCACCAACTCCCATGTGTTAGCTTCCATAATGGAAGCCATCTCATAATTAATGGCTGTCATCCATTTACTACGGTCCAGACTATTAACTACTTCTCAGTAAGTTTGGGGTTCGCTCAAGTGTGACAGCTTAGTTATTTTGTTGTTCTTTTGTCTCTCTTGAAGTCTCTTGTTGCTTCTCTTTCCTCCTTCAAACTCTGAAGCTGGAATGGAGGGTAATCTCGTATTTCTCCGAACAACTTTATCTTCTCCCCTATCCGTGGAGTCTATCTCCGGACCTTCATCATCCATTTTTGGTCTTTCCTCGTTTTCTTCTTCGGTTTGAATCGGAAGCTGTGACTACAAGAAAGGGTCACTCTCGATCAGATTTTTCTCTTCCTGTGAAAGGTCAGACTGAACCAAAGTTCGGTTAGGAAAATCTGAATCTAATTCATTTTCGAATTCAATTCTAATTCTAACCGGTTTAGTGTATTTAAATGGATCTATGGACTTTCCTTCATCGATGACTACCAATTGTTTTTCTAGAATGATGTCTTCTCTTCCGAGATCATAAACTCTATATCCCTTTACATTTTCATCATACCTAAGTAGGTATCTTGTTTTTCCCCTTGCATCTAACTTCCAATCAGACTTTTCTGTGCTTAGACTAAACACTTGACTTTCGAACACCTTTAAGTGTGAAATATTAGATTTTCTCCCGGTCCATCTTTCATAAGGTGTTTGTCCTTTTACCGCCAAGGTAATGACTTTTTTTTTGAGATAGTTAGCACACTTCATAGCTTCTACCCAAAAACTTTTTCTTATCTTTTTATCCGACAACTTTTCTTATCTTTTTATCCGACAACATACTACGGGCACTATCACTTAATGTCCGATTTAGTCTCTCTGCTACACCATTTTATTCTGGGTTCTTTGAAACAGTCTTTTGGTGTTGTACCCCTTCATTTCAAAAAATTCTCAAACTCATTAGAAGTGTATTTCCCCCCATTATCACTCCTCACTCTCTTTATAAGTGTCTCATGAAGCTTTTCACTCCATGCTTTATACTCTTTAAAATAAGCCGAAACTTCAGATTTGTTTTTCAAGAAATATACTCTAGTGTATCTAGACCAATCATCAATGATAGTAAGCATAAATTTTTTCCCTCCAATCGATGGCACTTTGGCCGGTCCCTATATGTCAATATGAACTAGATCTAAGACCTTTTCACCTTTATATGTTGCGGTTTTTGGAAAAGGCAATTTGTGGGCCTTAACTTGAGCACATCCGCTAGAATCATCCAAAGTCTCATTGTCCCCAAAATGTATTCCCTTAACTACACCCATTTTCTTCATTTCTTTCAATCTATCTAGATGCTCATGTCCTAATTTTTTATGCCACATCATCAAATCACTTACACTAGCATAGTAAACTCACGTCTTTCCTTTACTCAAATTCAGCCTAAACATTCCTTGGCTACCCTTTTCAGCTGTGAAGTACACTTCACTCTTATAGCTAGCAACAAAGACTTCTTTCTTAGTAGTAGCCTAAAACCCTTATCATCTATGACCGACGTAGAGATAAGATTCTTGTTCAACTCTGGAATAAAAAAAACATCACAGTAAGTGACTATGGATGTCTTTCCATCGACTAAGACTCTCACATCCATAGATCCCACTAAATTAGTGGTTACTATTCTCTTATCCCTATACTCTATCTCTACAGTAAGGATCTTTCTCATTTTAGTAAACAATGGTTTTTCTCTACACATATGCATAGAGGCTCATAAATCAATAATCCATCCTTCTTCAGGAGCTTCTCTTACTCCTCCGAAAGCACACTTTTGCCTCCTTGGAATCTCTAGCTCACCTTTCACCTCCAGCTTCTCGTTGAGGAGGAGTTCTCCATCGTCGTCATCGGCATCCTCTCCTAGGAATTGTGTTGCCACAACTGCCTTCTTCTTTCTTGTGGTTGGTTTTCCGATTTTCTCCTCCTTCAACCTCAGCTCTGTCAATTTAGTACACTCCGCCATCTAATGTCCGTCTTCTTACAAAAGTGACAGAGCCCCTTCAAAGGCTTCAATCTAGATCAGTCTGATTGGTTTCCTCTTCCTCCTCCACCAAAGTTTCCCAAAGATTTCTTAGAATCTTTATCCCCCCAGTTAGTTCCAGCAGCGAATGCTTCAACATTCTTTCCTCCTCTCTAAATCTTAATTGTGCTTTCCCGAACCAAAATCAACCCCACAATGAAGTTTCAAATCCATCGATGATCAAGCCAAATAGTGAACCTTGTTAACAATGTTTTCATAATCATCTAGGAGTTTCATCAACAAAGTATTCACCTTTTTTTCTGGCTCTCCCTTTTTCCTGCACTCTTTAAATCCATAAATAACCTGGCCAAGTCATTACAAAAATCTAACATCTTTCCCCCTTTGTACATATATGCTTGTACCTTCTGATCTGCCAGCTTCTGCTGCTGAATCGTACCACTCTTGTAAATGTTGACAAGAGCCTCCCACAACCCGTCCGCCCTCTCCACATGAAGATGAGGTGTAGCAACTTCTTGAGTGAGACGCCCGAGAATAAAATGAGTCGCCACAGTGTTGTTGAAATCCCAAATTTCGGTATTATTTGCCTCGAATTTCTGAACATCTACTGCCGGAACCGATCTAGTAGCGATTGGTGTGAGTTTCTCTTTCCCCATCTCCTTCCTTGTGTTCGACACGGTGCTTTTTCCAACATCCTCTACCACGTCTGCCTCTGCTGATCCTCATGTGAATCGAGATCCTCCAAACCCTGGTGGAACTCCTAATTTCACAGTTGGGTGACTCACACGACCAGTCACAATGTGTTGTTCTGAGACAACAGCCGGAACCGAAGACGATGAGGATGCCGGTGTAGTCATCTCGGAACCAAACCAAGCAAGAAACTTTCACAAAAACCAGTCTGAAAAACAGCAACTTCAACAGTTGATAAAACCCAAACGAGATACACAATAGCTCTGAAAATCTACCACAGTGTAGATAATATCAAGATGAACATACACAAAAAATTACAAGTAATTCTGCTAACAGATCTGTGAGATATCCACAGATGAAAATGCCAAAAACAGGCTGTACAGTTTTTGACTACAAAATGTTCATACCTTCAAAGTTATCTAAGTCCTACTAATATACACCGAAGCCTATGCTGCTGAACGTACGGAGGCATACCAGCCGTACAATAAATACCTGCGGCTCGAACCGAACAAGGTACGTCATACAAAAAGATTCCTTTACTAATCAACTAACCACACAAAGACAAAAATCTACTTAACTAGATATTTACAAAGGAGTAGGATTCTATATGCCACGTCATTTGTCGTGTATGTGGCTCACACGGACCAGTATTTGTTGGCGGTCTCCCTCAGCCGCGTACATATCACATTCGGCACCGTAGACAAATCTCCATGTGCCATTTTGTCCTCAAGTGTATATATGCACAAACAATCGGATATTCTGGAGTGTCATCTTTCTTGTAGTGACTTCTGTCTCGGGAGTGTATACAAAGGTGTACTCCCTACCGATCTATTGGAACATCAATTCTGGTGTGTAATGAAACTAAGTTACAACCAAACATATGCTAATTCGTGAAACTCTCTCTCCCTCACACTCGAGGCATAGAGAGGACTAAAGCTTTCCAAAACAACACAATGCCCCATAGCTGTTTTTCAAATAATGCACCCCTCATCATGGTTACATGTATATCAACCGTGTTCCATTGAAAATGGACACCCTAAAGGGTGGGCCCATAACTTCTACTTCTGTGACCTCCATTGGTACACAGAATGTCCAGCTTATATGAAGCCTCTAGGATATAATTTGCACTTTTGACTTTGGCAATGAATAAGTGTCACCCTCGCATGCAAAAACTCTGACCAACTACAACCCTGTGTAGCGTGGACTCCTTGATTCCGCAGAAAAAAAAAATCACTAAAATTGCTCACCTGAGCATTAAGTTATGGCTGTTTAAAAACACCGAATTATACCGATGGCCTCTAGGTGAGAGGGCTTTCAAAAAATTCTAAGTTCTAAGAACCTACTCATAGCCCCTCTAGACCAATCAAGTTTACATAATGTTTATACAAAGTACGGTAGCCGCCGTACTTTAGGTACGGAATTATGCGGCACCACTCTCGATCTGCCCCGTGGCGAAGAAGTCGTCGTCGTTCTGTCCCTTTTTTCTCTAACATTGTATAGGATGGTGCCACGTGTTAGTTTTCCTCCAATTTGGTGAAGTGCTACCAAAAAGTCTTTCTGACATATTGGCACTTATGCGTGCCGTCCGTTCGTAATTCGACGATCAATGTTGGCCGTTTGATCTTGACGGCGCACCAAATAATATTTGTTGACTGTTGATATTCTACGCCTCTCATTCAGTGTTGACCGTTGAATTTCTACTGTCGTCATTCTGTGTTGACCGTTTGAAATTCTATGTCACTCTGAAATTCCAGCTCCTCTGCGAGCCGTCGATTGCGAACGACATTTAATTTCGTCCGTTGAAATTAAATGTCGTTTTGTTCATTTCGTGCAGTACAGTATTTTGTGTGGTACTTTACGCTTCCATGTTCATTTCATTTTGTAAGGCGCTAAATAAAATGTGTCGCTGTGTCATTCTTTAAGTATTTATCAAATTTAATATGTACATCCATTCATCGAGACCTATTGGATAAGACGGACGACTATTCCGTACGCTTTTCATCTGGGAGATCAGCCCTGCAACCTATCTTTTGCAAGAGCTGTGTCTTCCGCCTGTCTTCTCTTCTGCCTCAGGCAGCCATGGCTGCTTGCTAGTTCTTAGTGACTAAGACAAGTACGAGAACTGTAGAATGACCATAGACAAGATCGATTATAAAATACCATATTCCAACAATGAGAAAGTCAGATCTATGATATATAATTGAAAAAGGGAAAAATAAAAATAAAGAGGATAATTTCACAGATATTTTGGAAACAAAAACTGGTCGGAAAGGGGGACTTCAATAGATTTCGAGGAAAGCGGAGAAGTAAATATAGGGGGGGGCTCCAAAGGATCGGGGAGAAGAGGAATATTTGATGAAAGGTTTAGGGGAGGAGAAATATTATTTGGGAATAAAAATGGAAAGTGATAGTGGAAAGAATTCCATGGGAGAGAGTGAGGAAAGTTCATAAAATCGGGTAATTATTATGGATAAAAATATGAGTTCGTACGATGTAGATTTTATGAGGAACTTAGTGTGGACTCTTGATTTAAGAATAAATTTGGGGGGTAATGGTTTTGACATCACTAATGGGAGTGATGCCATCTATGAAGGTGTGCCTATAAAATAGTTAGCCTCTCGGTCTGTGTTGCAAAATGGGGATGGGGTTGGATGTCTGAACTACAAAAGGGAATTTGTATTTTGCTCGGATGAAAAATGGATTAGGTGGATAAAATCCTTGCTCCAAGAGCTCAGATTTATAAAAAGCGACATACAAAATAAAATGTGTGATCAACAAGATGCAATGTGTGTTTTGGCTCATCTAATACACTTCTTTAAACACACGAGTATTTACTTAAAGTTTTATAAGAGAAATAGAAAAAAAAAATGTTTTGTTTTTGTTTGTTTTTGTGTGTGAGCTAAGAGGAAAATAAACTAAAAAATAAGGGGCGTGTGGATATTTGTGTATTTTCTAGGTTCGTATTAGGATAGAAAAATAGCAGAAGGCAGTTTGCCTTGACTCCCTTCTCCAAGCCCCCACACTTGTTGTACTCACTAAAGGTTCGATAGAGAGCTAGAGCCATGGCTGCCTAGGCCCTCTAGGAAGACAAGGAGTAGATATGGTAGATTTACCAAAATTGTATTTGATGGACCCAGAAATTGATCTTGGTACTTGCAGTCCGTAAAGACAGCCGTAGCCGTTAGCTTTGTCTGTTCCAAGCCCCCACACTTGTTGTAGTCATTAGAGGCTGGAAAGCGAGCTAGATGTAATTTTGTGACCTCCATTGGTAAACAGAATGTCCAGCTTATGTAAAGCCTCTAGGATAGTATATGCACTTTTGACTTTGACAATGAATAAGTCCCACCCTCACACGCAAAAAACTTTGACCGACTATAACCTTGTGTAGCCTGGATTCCCCTGAGTCGGCTGCAAAATGAATCACTGAAATTGCTCCCATGAGCATTAAGTTATGGCTGGCCAAAGATGGCCTGTAAATACAGAAGCACTTTGGGAGAGAGGCTGAAATCCAAGAAATATTCCAAGTCCTAAACTACCTCTCTAAGCCTGCTACAAGTGTACCAATCTAATCAAAAGACTGTAAGGTACAAGAAGGTACGGGTACCGCTGTGCTTCTTGTACGACCATAGTACGACATGGCCGCTCCGCTGACGCGTGTCAGTTCCTGAACCAAAGTTGCTCCCTCCGTGATACCTATTGTCCAATCATCATTCGCCACGTGTCACCTGCCGACATATGCTCAACAAACCGCCAAAAAACCATTCCGGATTTCGGCTCTTCCGCAAGCCGTCGATCGCGAACGACTTTCAATTTCGTCCGTCAAAATTTGATGTCGTTTCGGCGATACTCTATTTAGTGCGGTCTCGCACGTTTCATGTTCACTTCATCCCGTAATATGTTAAGTGAAGTATGCTGATGTGTTACAATATAAATATGTACGAAGCCCAATAAGTACATCGTTTCGTCAAGACTTTCCAGATAAGGCTAGCGGCTGCGCCGTACGGCTAATATCCGGAGGTCACCGGTTCAAGTCCTATTAGGGACCGCTTAAGTTTTGCATGGACCTAAAGCTTTTGCTCTGTCTCCTTACATGCATGAGAAAACCATGGCTGCCTGCAAGCCCTTAGTGACTACGACAAGTATGAGGGCTGCTGGAAGACCAAAAAAGGACAAGACTATAAAATACCTTTTTCATCACTCCCCTTATTTTCTAGTCTAGCTTTTGCTTTAGCCCACATTTCTCCCTACAAAATATCAGTTTGGGAGAAGGAACCGGTTTTGTCATCATATCTGCTACCATCTCTCCATTTGGTCTATATTCCAAGCTAATTATTTTATTCTCAACCTTTTCTCTAACAAAGCTCAAATGAATATCCATATGCTTTGCTTTAAAGTGATGCTTAGGGTTTGCTGCAATTGCAATAGCAGCTTGATTGCCACAAAATATCTTTTGCACTCCATTCTTCATATGTCCCAATTCTTGAAGGCAAAGATTTCACCCACATTAATTCTTTCACAGCCGAACAAAAGGCCATATACTCAACCTCTATGGTGGACTGAGCAATCACCTTTTGTTGCTTGCTGCTCCAACAGCAAGCTCCATTCCCAACATATAACACATACCCAAAAGTACACCTCCTTATCGGAGCATCCCTATAACTAGCATCACTCGAAATGGTGATGTCAGTATTATCCCCTACCAAATGGAGCCATAGATCACTTGTTCCTAACAAGTAGCGCATGACCCTTTTGGCCGCTTCCCAATCTTTCTTTCAAGGATCATTCGGACTCCTACTTAATACTCCCACAGGTGCTGCAATATCAGGACGAGTATAGTTCATAAAATAGATCAAACTACCGACAACTTGTCTGTATGGAATCATTTGCATGAACTTACTTTCCTCAGGTCCTAACTCATTATCCAAGATCAAGATTCCCTTTTCTGAGCTCCCCTCATTTCCCTTCTTTAAGTCTATTGGAGTTGTACAACTATTTGCTTTATCCATTTGAAATTTTTCCAGCATATTCCCAATTGCTTCCTTTTGAGTTAGTCTAATTGTTTTATTTTCTCTATCTCTCTCTATCTGAATTCTTAAAATATACTCTGCCTCCCCAAATCTTTCATTTCAAATCTACTTTTTATATCCTTTTTCAATTTATTAATTTTCTCCATTGATTTACTCAAAACAAACAAATCATCAACATATATGGCAATGAAAATTATACCTTCCTCATCCTCAAATAAGTAGATGGAATAATCCGAACTGATTCGGATATATCTCAAACTTGTCAAAAGCTCGTCCAGCTTTTTGTTCCATTGGCGTGGAGCTTGGTTTAGTCTATAAAGGGACTTTATCAATCTGCACACCTTGCTTTCTTCTCCTTTCTCCACAAATCCTTCCGGTTGTCGCATGAAGATCTCTTCTTCCAATTCTCCGTGTAACAAAGCGGTTTTGATGTCCATCTGATGCACTTCCATGTCTTTCGCTGCTGCGAGACTAAGTAGAATCTGGACGGAGGGGAGTCTAACAACAGGAGCAAAAGTCTCCTCATAATGGATTCCCTCCTTCTCTGTGAACCCCTTTGTCACTAATCTGGCTTTGTATCGCTCAATAGTGTTATCTAGATTGAGCTTCAACTTAAATACCCACTTGCATCCTATTGGTTTTCTATCCGGAGGACAATCCACCAACTCCCAAGTGTTTGCTTCCATAATAGAAGCCATCTCATCATTAATGGCTGTCATCCATTTACTACGTTCCGGACTATTAACTACTTCTGAGTAAGTTTGGGGTTCGCTCAAGTGTGACAACTTAGTTCTTTTGTTGTTCACTTGTCTCTCTTGAAGTCTCTTGCTGCTTCTCCTGCCTCCTTCAAACTCTGAAGCTGGAATGGAGGGTAATCTCGGATTTCTCCGAACAACTTTATCTTCTCCCCTATCCGTGGGGTTCATCTCCGGACGTTCATAATCCATTTCATGTCTTTCCTTGTTTTCTTTTTCGGTTTGAATCGGAAGCTGTGACTACAAGAAAGGGTCACTCTCGATCAGATTTTTCTCTTCTTGTGCAAGGTTAGATTGAACCAAAGTTCAGTTAGAAAAATCTGAATCTAACTCATTTACGGATTCATTTCTAATTCTAACCGGTTTAGTGTATTTAAAAGGATCTATGGACTTTCCTTCATCGATGACTACCAATTGTTTTTCTAGAATGATGTCTTCTCTTCCGAGATCATAAACTCTATATCCCTTTACATTTTCATCATACCCAAGTAAGTATCCCGGCTTTCCTTTAGCATCTAACTTCCAATCAAATTTTTCTGTGTTTAAACTAAACACTTGACTTCCAAACACCTTTAAGTGTGATATGTTACGTTTTCTCCCGGTCCATCTTTCATAGGGTGTTTGACCTTTTACAGCTGAGGTAAGGACTCTATTTTTGAGATAGTTAGCACAATTCATGGCTTCTGCCCAAAAGCTTTTCCTTATCTTTTTATCTGTCAACATGCTACGGGCACTATCACTTAATGTCCGATTTAGTCTCTCGGCTACACCATTTTGTTCTGGATTCTTTGGGACAGTCTTTTGGTGTTGAACCCCTTCCTCTTTCAAGTAATCCTCAAATTCATTAGAAGTGAATTCCCCCCCATTATCACTTCTCACTCTCTTTATAGGTGTCTCATGAAGCGTTTCACTCCATGATTTATATTCTTTAAAGTAAGCCGAAGCCTCAGATTTGTTTTTCATGAAATATACTCTAGAGTATCTAGACCAATCATCAGTGGTAGTAAGCATAAATCTTTTCCCTCCAACTGATGGCACTTTGGCCGGTCCCCATATGTCAGTGTGAACCAAATCTAAAACCTTTTCACCCTTAAATGTTGCGGCTTTTGGAAAAGGCAACCTGTGGGCTTTTCCTTGAGCACACCCACTACAATCATCCAAAGTCTCATTATCTCCAATATGTATGCCTTCAACTACACCCATTTTCTTCATTTCCTTCAATCTATCTAGATGTACATGTCCCAATATTTTATGCCACATCATCAATCACTTACACCAGCATAGTAAACTCATGTCTTTCCATTACTCAAATTCAGCCTAAACAATCTTTGGCTACCCTTTTCAGGTGTGAAGTATACTTCATTCTCATAGCTAGCAACAAAGACTCCTTTCTTAGTACTGAAACTCTGTGACGTCCATTGGCCCTCAGAGTATGCAGATCCAAAAGAAGCTAATCTAGATAGTGCCGAATTCAAGTTAATATAAACCCAAATGACTGACCCCTTGACAGTCACAATCCCAATATATATTCACCCCTATGAAATAACACTTTCTGTGTGCTCAGTTCCACCACAGAATGCAAAGTTAGAATATGAGATTTGGACACATTCACCCACTTTGACTTTCCCTTATAAATGCAGCCACCCTGCAGACAAAAACTCTGACCGACTACACCCCTGTGTAGCCTGGACTCCCCTGAGTCTGCAGCAAAAAGAATCACTGAAAATGGTCAAGTAAATTGATAGATATGGTTGGCCAAAGTTTGCCATTTATACAGAGTGCTCTCTGGGAGAGGCAGCTGCCTACCCAAAATTTTCTAAGTCCTATTCCCTCTCTAAAACTCTATCTACTGAAGTACGGCACCAATCAAATTACTGTGTCGTACAGAAAAGTACAGGTGCCGGTGTACTTTATGTACGGCCATTGTACGACATGGCCAAAATGTCGACACGTGTCAAATCAGGATTAGTTCCTGTAATCTCCGGAATTCCCGTAGTCCAATGTTATCACGCCACGTGTCATCTAAAGTGGCAAAGACCGTAAAATGCCAAAAAGGCCTTTTCCGTGATCGCGGCGCCTATCGTGGCCGTCCGATCAAAACCGGCTATAATCCTAGCCGCTGAAATTTGACGCGCGGTATTTGTTTCGCTATCGAAACAAATCCGCGGTATTTGTTTTGATAGCGAAACAAATGCGCGGTATCCGTTCTGTCCACATACCGTACTTCGTACTAAATCAAACTGTATCTATGTACTATGTATCTATTAGCCGTTAAACGAATTAATCTACATATGACGATTTATATATTTATCAAACCCTTTATATCGTAATATCTGTCCTAGACTTAACGACTAGAGCTAACGGCTAATGCGGATTGACGGACAGCAGGTATCAGGATCAATTCCTGGGTCCGTCAACTACCTTTTGGTAAGTCTACCTATTTCACCCCTTCTCTTCTCTAGAGAGCCTAGGCAGCCATGGCTCTAGCTCCCTATCCAGCCTTCAGTGACTACAACAAGTGTGGGGGCTTGGATAGGGGAGTTAGAGGCAGACCGCCTCAGCTCTTTTTCTATCCTAATACAGACCTTGAAAATACTCAAATATCAACAAGTACTATTCTCATAGCCTTTATCATCTAAGACCGACGTAGAGATTAGATTCTTGTTCAACTCCGGAATAAAAAGAACATCAGGGAAAGTTACTATAGATGTCTTTCCATCAACCAAGACTCTCAGATCCACTGATCCCACTGAATTGGTGGTCACTATTCTCCCATCCCCATACTTTATCTCTACAGTAGGGATCTTTCTCATTTTAGTGAACAATGGTTTTTCTCTACATATATGTATAGAGGCTTCTGAATGAATGATCCATCCTTCTTCAGGAGCTTTTTTCACTCCACCGAAAGCACACTTTTGCCTCATTTGAATCTTCGGCTTACCTTTTACCTCCAACTCCTCGTTGAGGAGAAGTTCTCCATCGTCATCATCGGCATCCTCTCCCACGACTTGTGTCGCCACAAATGTCTTCTTTTTCCTTGCGGCCGGTTTTCCAATCGATTCTTCCTTTAATCTCAACTCCGTCAATTTAGTGCACACCGCCATGTAGTGTCCCGACTTCTTACAAAAATGGCAAAGCCCATTCAGAGCCCTCGGTCGAGATCTGTCATGGTTTCCTCTTCCTCCTCCACCAAAGTTCTGATAAGGTTTATTCGAATCCTTATCCCCCCTAGTTAGTACCAGCAGCCAATGCCTGAACACTCTTTCCTCCTCTCCGAATCTCAATTGTGCTTTCTCGAACCAAAATCATTCCCACAACGGAGTCCCAGATCCATCGATGATTTGGCAAGTCCTGAACCCTTTAACAATGTTTTCATTATCATCTGAGAGTTTCATGAACAAAGTATTCACCTTCTATTTCTCGGTCTCTCTTTTCCCTACACTCTCCAACTCCATAAATAACTCGGCCAAGTCATTACAAAAATCTAACATCTTTCCCCCTTTGTACACATATGCTTGTACCTCTTGATCTGCCTGCTTCTGCTGCACAATCTTACCACTCTTGTAGATGTTGATAGGAGCCTCCCAGAACTCGTCCGCCTTGTCCAAATGAAGATGAGGTGTATCCAATGCCTGGGTGAGACGCCCGAGAATAAAATGAGTCGCCACGGTATTGTTGAAATCCCACATTTCACTATCATTAGCCTCATTTTTTTGAACATCTACACCATAACTTATCCATTAGGCATCGATGTGAGTTACTCCTTCCCCTTCTCCTTCTCTATGTCCAACACGATGCTTTCTCCAACATCCTCTACCACCTCTGCCCCCCGCAGATCCTCTTGTGAACCGCGATCCTCCAAACGTTGGTGGAACTCCCAATTTTGCGGATGGCCGACGCACACGACACTCACAATGCCCCATAGCCTTTTTTCAAACAATGCACCCCTCATCATGGTTTCCCAATAAATCAACCCTGTTCCTTTGAAAATGGGCACCCTAGAGGGTGGGCCATAACCAGTAATTCTGTGACCTCCATTGGTACACAGAATGTCCAGCTTATGTGAAGCCTCTAGGATTTTATATGCACTTTTGACTTTGACAATGAATAAGTCCCACCCTGAGACGCAAAAAACTTTGACCGACTACAACCTTGTGTAGCTCGGACTCCCCTGAGTGTGTTGCAAAAAGAATCACTGAAATTGCTCCCATGAGCATTAAGTTATGGCTGGCCAAAGATGGCCTATTAATACAGAAGCACTGTGGGAGAGAGGCTGAAATCCAAGAAATATTATAAGTCCTAAACTATCTCTCTAAGCCTACTACAAATGTACCTATCCAATCAAAAAACTGTAAGGTACAAGAAGGTACGAGTACCTCTGTACTTCTTTTACGGCCATAGTACGGCATTGCCGCTCTGCTGACGAGTGTCAGTTCCTGTACCGAAGTTGCTCCCTTCATGATACCCGCTGTCCAATCATCATTCGCCACATGTCACCTGCCGACATATGCTCAGCAAACAGCCAAAAAACCATTTCGAAATTTTGGCTCCTCCGCGAGCCGTCGATCGTGAACGACTTTCAATTTTGTCCGTCAAAATTTGATGTCGTTTCGTGCGGTACTTTATTTCGTGCAGTCTTGCACGTTTCATGTTCACTTCGTCGCGTAATATGTTAAGTGAAGTTTGTCGACGTGTTACAATATAAATACGTACGAAGCCTTCATCGTTTCGTCATGACCTACCGGATACGGGTAACGGCTGCGCCGTAGGGCTAATATCCGGAGGTCACCGGTTCAAGTCCTATTAGGGACTGCTTAAGTTTTGCATGGATCTAAAGCTTCTGCTCTGTCCCCTTACCTGCATGAGACAGCCATGGCTTCCTGCAAGTCCTCAGTGACTACGACAAGTATGAGGGTTGTTGGAAGACCAAAAAAGGACAAGACTATAAAATACCTTTTTCATCAGTAGAGCCATGTCTGCCTAGGTTCTCTAGGAAGACATGGAGTAGATTTGGTAGATTTACCAAAATGGTATCTGAAGGACCAAGGAATTGATCCTGGTACCTGCAGTCCGTCAAGATAGATGTAGCCGTTAGCTTTGTCCGTTAAATCTAGAACCAGTACTGGGGTTCATATGGTTTAATATGTATTTAAACATATACACGTAGGACATTTCATTTAATTAATGAACGTACGGTAGAACATAGAATATGTTTTGTACTATAATACGGCAAAAAATAAATGTTGGAACATTTATTTCGACGGTCCGGAGAAAATTCCGATTTGAATCGACGGCCGCGGTGCGAGCCGTGATTTCGGAATGGCCGCCTTCGCATTTTTCGGGCGCCGCCACTTAGGATGACACGTGATTCTTTTTGCTCCTGACTCAAGGAGGCCAGCCTACACACTGGTGTAGTCGGTTAGAGTGTTTGCCTTCCAAGGTGGTGGTATTTCTAAAGGAAAGTCAAAGTGGGGAATGTTATCCATATTTTATAATCTAACTTTGCATTTTGTGGGGGAACTGAACACACAAAAAAATTTTTTTCACAAGGGTGAAGTTGTATTGTGGTTCTGACTGTCAAGGTGTCCGTCATTTGGGTTTGTATCAACTTGGAGTCGGCACTATCTAGATAAGCTTATTTGGATCTGCGAATTCTGTGGGGGAATGGACCCCACGAAATTTCAAGTTCAAGAGTCAAGGGGCGCGGATAGGTTTTATTAACACTAAAAGTAATACACGATGTGCTGTAAAGTCACGTGTTGTTTGGTGAGAAGAAGGCAACCTTCAACTTGTGGTCGTTAGCGACAATTTCCTAGCCAATACACTATATCGTGAATCATTACTAACATTAATAACATTAATTTGGCGTTTCAAAATTTTGATCTTTAAACGAAAAATAGAATTAAAAGCTCTAATTGTTTTTTTACGTTAGTAAACGTACTGTTAATTAGCATTAGTAACTCCAATTTGTATCAATTTTAAATAGTGTAGTGTACGAAATGTGTTGGTTTGTACAAAACTGCAATTTTGTGTCCCCCATTTGAACCAAAAATTGAGGAAGCCTCTAAGTAGTTTTTGACTAATCCAATTTCAACGAGTGCAACTGCCACCCTAGCATATAAATAGATAATCTGACTGCACCCCTGTGCAGTTTGGACTCCCTTGAGTCCACAGCAAAAAGAATCACTGAGAACAGCGAACTAGGCGATTAATTATAGAGTGGCAATGATGCCAACATTTATACAAGCTTGTTGGAAGAGAGGCGGCTACCTCCCCAATCCACTAAGTCCTAAACCCTCTCACAACCCCTATCTACTGATGTACGGAACCATTCAAAAGACAGTACAGTACAGAAAGGTTCTACGGCCGATGTACTTTTTGTACGGCCTGTGTACGACAGGGCCATGGAGTCGACGCCTGTCTTTTCCGGACTTGTCCTCACGCTCCCCGGGATTCAAGCTTCCCAATGACATATCGCCACGTGTCGCCAAGTCATGTTACATCTAAAAACCGCCAAAGCGGCCATTCCGAGATCTCAGCGATGATGTGAGCCGTCATAACCAAATCGGGTTTAATTCCCAGTCGTTCAAAACAAATGTCTTGTACAATTGTTTCGTGCTCACTTAATTCCCCAACTAGTTTCTATGTATCCTATTTGTAATTCCGTTAATCGGATTAGTCGTCTATCTTTTGTTTATATAGATATCGAACCCTATATATCCTAACGGACTACTACGATAGACTGGTAAGGGTTGACGGCTATGCCTCGCCCTACAGGTCGGAGGTTCGAGTCCTGCTGGACTCAACCTTTTTGATTGAGAGTGACTTAGGTCACTCTTAAGCCCTACCTATGGAGCTAAGGCAGCCATGGCTCCACCACCCTCTGTCTCCTTCAGTGACTAGAACAAGTATGGGGGCTAGAGAGAGAAGGTGGAGGCAGGCTGCCTCTGCTTTCCTTTTCCTTTTTATTTTAATTAAGACTTGGAAAATACCTCTCCTAAATCTAGCGATTTTCAACACTCCCCTTATTTTCTAGTCTTAATTTAATTTCTCTTTTAATCCACATTTTTCTCTTCAGTACTTTAGCTTCGGAGATGGCACAGGCTTTGTCATCATATCAGCCACCATTTCCCCATCACTCCTATACACCAAATTCACAATTTTATTTTCCACTTTTTCCCTCACAAAGCTCAATCTTATGTCCATATGCTTAGCTTTGAAATGATGTTTTCGATTGGCTGCAATTGCAATTGTAGCTTGATTATCACAAAACACTACATTCACTCCCTTTTTCATGTACCCCAATTCTTGCAACAAAGACTTCACCCGCATCAGCTCTTTCACAGCAGAACAAGAGGCCATGTACTCAACCTCCATAGTGGACTAAGCAACAACCTTTTGTTGCTTGCTGCTCCAACAGCAATCACGTTCCCCCACATACAATACATACCCAGATGTGCACCTTCTCATAGGTGCATCCCCATAATTGGCATCACTCCAAGTAGTGATGTCAGTGTGCTCCCCTCCCAAATGCAACCCTAAATCCCTAGTTCCCACCAGGTATCTCATTACTCTATTGGCTGCCTCCCAGTCTCTCTTTCTAGGATCATTAAGACTCCTACTGAGGACTCCAACTGCTGCAGCTATGTCAAGCCTGGTACAATTCATAAAGTAAATCAAACTTCCTACAACCTGTCTGTAAGGAATAAACTTTATAAACTGCCTCTCTTTTGGAATTATCTGGTCATCTAGCATTATCACTCCTCGTTCTACACTCCCATCACTTACTTTCTTCAAGTTCGTGGGAGTGTTACAACTGTTTGCATTCTCCATCTGAAATTTCTCCAGCATATTTCCTTTAGCCTCTTTCTGAGTAAGTCTGATGATCCTCTTCTCCCTATTTCTTTCCATTTGAATTCCCAGAACATTTTTAGCCTCTCCTAAATCCTTCATGTCAAATCTACTTCCCAGATCTTTTTTAACCTATTTATCTTCTCCATAGACTTACTCAATACCAGCAAGTCATCCACATAAATTGCAATAAAAGTCACACCATTCTCATCCTCAAACATATAAATAGAATGGTCAGAACTGATCCGAATATACCCCAAACTGGTGTTGATATTTGGGTATTTTCTAGGTCTTTATTAGATAGAAAAGAGTAGAGGTAGTCTGCCCCTGGCTCCCTTCTCCAAGCCCCCACACTTGTCGTAGTCACTGAAGGCTGGAGAGGGAGCTAGAGCCATGGTTGCCTAAGCTCTCCAGAGAGACAGGAATAGATAATATAGGTATGTTTACCAAAAAGGTATTTGACGGACCCAGGAATTGATTCTGGTACCTACCGTCCGTCAACCGTCCCGTAGTCGTTAGCTTTGTCCATTTAGTCTAGGACTAGTGCTAGTACGTATAAGGTTTGATAGATATCTATCTAGTAAAAGTTAGGATTTTCCATATAACTGGGTTACGGTATATAGGGCATAGAAACAGTTGTACTTTTAGTACCGGACGAAATAAATAGTACGGACATTTATTTCAACGGTCCGTTTTAATTACGATGTAAATCGGACGGCCGTGGTTAGCGCCGACATCGCGGAAAGTAAAATTGGCAGTTTGCAGACGTCGCCACTCCGGATGACACGTGGCAACATCGTACGGGATTACGAAATTTCCGGAACGGCAGAAAACAAATCCGAGAGTGACAAATGTCGCACTATGGCGACATCGTACAATGTACGTACAGAAAGTACTCCGACACTTGTACTTTCTTTTACGGTACCATTTTTATGACGCGGCATGACCTGGGGCTACGTGGAGAGATAAGATTTGGAGGCAGGAATTCCGAAGAATAAAAGAGCGAATCCGGATAGGACATTTGTTGACTTTTTAGCCATGTCGTATGATGTCCGTACAAAAGGTACACCGGCATCTGTACCTTTATGTACTATACAGTAATGTGATTGGTCCGTACCTCAGTACTAGAGGGTTTAGAGAGGGGTTTAGGACTTAGAATATTTCGGGTAGGTAGCTGACTCTCCCAGAGAGCACCTTGTATAAATGGCAAACTTTGGCCAGCCATAACTATCAATTCAGTTGACCAAATTCAGTGATTCTTGTTGCTGCGGACTTAGGGGAGTCCAGGCGACACAGAGGTGTAGTCGGTCAGAGTCTTTGCCTGCCTGGGTGGCTGCATTTCTTAGGGAAAGTCAAAGTGGGTGAATGTGTCCAAATCTAATATTCTAACTTTGCATTCTGTGGTGGAACTGAGCACACAGAAAGTGTTATTTCACAGGGGTGAAGCTGTAATGAGGTTCTGATTTTCAAGGGGTCAATCATTTGGGTTTATATTAACTTGGAGTCGGCACTATCTACATTAGCTTCCTTTGGACCTGCGAATTCTGTGTGGCAATGGAGCCCATAGAATTTCATAAGAAACTCATCTAGTTTCTAATTCCATTGTCTTGAGGCCTGCTTTAGTCCATATAAGGACTTTATAAGTCTGCAGACTTTGCTTTCTTTTCCTTCCTCTACAAAACCTTCTGGTTGCCGCATGAAGATTTCTTCCTCTAGTTCATCGTTGAGGAAGGCGGTTTTGATATCCATCTGGTGAATTTCCATGTCTTCCGCTGCTGCTACACTAAAGAGAATCCTTACAGATGGGAATCGAACTACCGGAGCAAAGGTCTCCTCATAATCTATCCCCTCTTTTTGAGTGAACCCTTTTGCCACCAGCCGAGCCTTAAATCTCTCAATGGTGTTATCTGGGTTCTGTCTTAGTTTAAATACCCATTTACACCCAATAGGTTTTCTATCTAGTGGACAGTTTACCAGCTCCCAAGTATTTGCCTCCATGATTAAAGCCATCTCATCATTTATGGCTCTAACCCACCTTTCTTTCTACGGACTATCCATTGCCTCCGAGTATGACTGAGGCTCATTTGGATGAGAAAGCTTTGTTACCTTGCAAGGAGCTTGTTTTTCTTGAAGCCTTTTCTTGCTCCTCTGTCCTCCCTCAAAGTCCGAAGCTGGAATGGAGGGAAATCTTGGATTCCTCCGAATAGTCTCATCAGCTCCCCTATCCGTGGAAACCGCCTCCCACTCTCTCTTTCTAGGATCATTAAGACTCCTACTGAGGACTCCAACTGCTGCAGCTATGTCAGGCCTAGTACAATTCATAAAGTAAATCAAACTTCCTACAACCTGTCTGTAAGGAATAGACTTCATAAACTGCCTCTCTTCTGGACTCATCTGATCATTTAACATTATCACTCCTTCTACACTTCCATCACTTACTTTCTTCAAGTCCATGGGAGTGGTACAACTGTTTGCATTCTCCATCTGGAATTTCTCCAGCATATTTCCTATAGCCTCTTTTTGTGTAAGTCTGATGATCGTCTTCTCCCTATTTCTTTCCATTTGAATTCCCAGAATATATTTAGCCACTCTTAAATCCTTCATGTCAAATCTACTTCCCAGATCTTTCTTTAACCTATTTATCTTCTCGATAGACTTACTCAATACCAACAAATCATCTATATAAATTGCAATAAAAATCACACCATTCTCATCCTCAAACATATAAATAGAATGATCATAATTGATCCGAATATACCCCAGACTGGTAAGAAACTCATCTAGTTTCTAATTCCATTGTCTGGTGGCCTGCTTTAGTCCATATAGGGACTTTATAAGTTTGCAGACTTTGCTTTCCTCTCCTTCCTCTACAAAACCTTCTGGTTGCCGCATGTAGGTTTCTTCCTCTAGTTCATCGTTGAGGAAGGCGGTTTTGATATCCATCTGGTGAATTTCCATGTCTTCCGATGCTGCAAGACTAAGGAGAATCCTTACAAATGGGAATCGAACTACCGGAGCAAAGGTCTCCTCATAATCTATCCCCTCTTTTTGAGTGAACCCTTTTGCCACCAGCCGAGCCTTAAATCTCTCAATGGTGTTATCTGGGTTCTGTCTTAGTTTAAATACCCATTTACACCCAATAGGTTTTCTATCTAGTGGACAGTTTACCAGCTCCCAAGTATTTGCCTCCATGATTAAAGCCATCTCATCATTTATGGCTCTAACCCACCTTTCTTTCTACGGACTATCCATTGCCTCCGAGTATGACTGAGGCTCATTTGGATGAGAAAGCTTTGTTACCTTGCAAGGAGCTTGTTTTTCTTGAAGCCTTTTCTTGCTCCTCTGTCCTCCCTCAAAGTCCGAAGCTGGAATGGAGGGAAATCTTGGATTCCTCCGAATAGTCTCATCAGCTCCCCTATCCGTGGAAACCGGTTCTGACTCCTCTTCCTCTCTCTCCTCAAATTGCATGTGAGGGGATTCTGGTATATCTCCCTCATCTTTTTCCTCCCCTGAATCTGCAGTCATGTTTTCACTAGTGTCCCTTCTGGGAAGATCTAAGTCCTCCTCACTCTCGTACTCAAAACTGATCCTGATTTTCTTAGTGTATTTGAAGGGATCAAAAGACTTCCATTCATTCATGACAACTAGATGCTTTACCAGAATGATATCTTGTTTAGCTAAGTCATAGACTCTACATCCCTTGACATCCTCATCATATCCCACAAAATATCCCGGTTTCCCTTTAGCATCTAGTTTCAGTTTTTCTTATCTGTGTCAAGACTATAAACTTGACTACCGAATACTTTCAAGTGGGAAACATTCGGTTTCTTTCCAACCCATCTCTCATAAGGGGTCATTCCTTTAACAGCTGTGGTGAGAACTGTATTTTTAATGTAGTTAGCACAGTTGATGGCCTCTGCCCAAAATCTTCTTCCTATTTTCTTATCTGCCAACATGCAACACACACTATCTCCCAAAGTCCGGTTTAACCTTTCAGCTACCCCATTTTGTTATGGATTATTCGGTACAGTTTTCTGATGTTGAACTCCCTCATCTCTCGAATAATCCTCAAACTTGTTAGAGGTGTACTCTCCCTCATTATCACTCCTTATTCTCTTAATGGGGGTTCCGTGCAACTTCTCACTCCAGGCTTTGTATTCTTTAAAGTATTTTGGTGTTTCAGACTTTGTTTTCAAGAAGTAGACTCTGGAATATCTGGACCAATCATCGGTAATCGTGAACATATACCTCTTTCCCCCAACCAAAGTTACTCTTGCTAGTCCCCGGATATCTGTGTGGACCAGATTTAGTACTTTCTCTCTCTATATGTGGCAGTTTTGGGAAAGGGAAGTCGATGAGCCTTACCTTGGGCACAGCCACTACAGTCATCCATCACCTCATTATCTCCAAACTGAATACCCTCTACTACACCCAGCTTGTTCATTTCCCTCAGTTTATCAAAATGCACATGTCCCAAACACTTATGCCAGATCATCAAGCTCGGAACACTACCATAGTAAGCACTCTTCTTTTCATTATTCAGGTTAAGCCTAAACATTTCTTGGCTACCCTTATCTGCTGTGAAGTAGACTTCATCTCCAAACTTAGCTGTAAAGACACCCTTTCTAGTGAAGGTATCAAAATCCTTGTCATCTAATACAGAGGTAGACAGAAGATTCTTACTCAACTGAGGATTGTAGAGCACATTTGAGAAGGAGAGAATAAAAGTCTTACCCTCCACTAAGACTTTCAAATCTACTGAACCCACTAGATCTGTGGTAACTACTCTCCCATCCCCATACTCTATTTCCACAGTAGGGATGTTTCTTAGCTTAGTGAAAAGATGTCTGTCACGACACATATGCATGGATGCATGTGAGTCGATGATCCATCCCTCCTCTGGTGCTTCATGAATGGCTCCAAGGGCACACTTATGTTTCCGAGGGATCTCCTTCTCCTCTAGATTCTTGTCAAGAAGAAGCTCCCCATCCTCCTCCTCGGAGGACTCGTCCTCCTCGGTCTCTCCTTTCACTCGTGTGAACACAAGTGCTTTCTTCTTCCCTCTGGAAGAACCACCTCCACGATTTTCTTGAAGCCTCAGCTCCGATAGCTTGATGCAATCAGCTATGAAGTGTCCCGGTTTTTTGCAAAAATGACAAAGGCCCTTTGGAATCCTCGGTTCCCCGATTGATCCTCTTCCCCTTTTAAGCTGTTGTACATCTTCTTCGGATCCTTCCTCCACCGGTCCGTTCCGGCAGCTAGAGCTTGAACGCTCTTTCCTCCACTTCGGATCTCAATGGTGTATTCCTGTACAAGTATCATTCGGACCACGGTGCTCCATTTCCAAGCACTATCATCCATTTGTTGAATTCGGTACACTATATTTTCATACTCCTCCGGAAACTTCATGATGAGAGTGTTAACTTTCATCTTCATAGTGCATGTCCATCCGACACTTTCCATCTCTATGTATAGACAAGAGAGATCGGTGCAATAGTCCAACATCTTTCCTCCTATGAAAGTGTAACTGACCAGCCTTTGCTCAGCCAGTTGAAGCTCCTGAATGGTGCCAACTCTTTAGATCTCCACTAAGGTCATCCACAACTCCTCGGCCTTGAAGATTTGATGGTGAGAAGTCGCCAAAGCTTGGGTGAGGTGCCTCAAAATGAAGTGCCTAGCATTCATGTTGGTGTACTCCCACATCTGAATGTCGTTTTCCTCGGTCTTCACGGCTACCGCTCCGGGTGCCATGGCAATAGGAGTGAGAGGTGTCTCCTTTCTTTTCCCCTTTTCGGACACACTGCTGTCCCCATCATTTGTCTCCTCCGTTGGAGCAGATCTTGCTGCAGAAAACCTCACTCCTCCAAACCCTGGTGGAGTTCCTTGAGATGGACGTTTCACTTGTCCACTAACAATACCCCTGTATCGTTTCTCACATAATGCCCCTCTCATCATAGCTTCCCAGTAAATGAACCCAGATCCGTTAAATATGGGCAACCTAGAGGATGGGCCCATAACCTGCGATTTTGTGTCCCCCATTTGAACCAAAAATTGAGGAAGCCTCTAGGTAGTTTTTGACTAACCCAGTTTCAATGAGTGCAACTGCCACCCTAGGAGATAAATAGATCATCTGACTGCACCCTTGTGCAATTTGGACTCCCCTGAGTCCACAGCAAAAAGAATCACTGAGAACAGCCAAATTAATAATGGAGTGGCAATGATGCCAACATTTATAGAAGCTTCTTGGGAGAGGGGCCGCTACCTCCTCAATCCACTAAGTCCCAAACCCTCTCACAACCTCTATCTACTGATAAACTGAACCAATCAGAAGACTGTACAGTACAAAAAGGTACTACGGCTGATGTACTTTTTGTACGGCCTGTGTACGACAAGGCCATGGAGTGGACGTCTGTCTTCTCCGGGCTTGTCCTCACGCTCCCCAGGATTCAAGCTTCCCAATGACATATCGCCATGTGTCGCCAGGTCATGTAACATCTGAAACCGCCAAAGCGGCCATTCCGGGATCTCGGCGATGATGTGAGCCGTCGGAACCAAATCGACTTTAATTCCCACCGTTCAAAACAAATGTGTGGTACATTTGTTTCGTGCTCACTTAATTCCGCAACTAGTTTTTATGTATCATATTTGTAATTCCGTTAATCGGATTAGTCGTCTATTTTTTGTTTAAATAGTTATCGAACCCTATGTATCCTAACGGACTACTACGACAGACTAGTAAGGGTTGACGGCTATGCCTTGCCCTACCGGTCGGAGGTTCGAGTCTTGCCGGACTCAACCTTTTTGATTGAGAGTGACTTAGGTCACTCTTAAGCCCTGCCTATTGAGCTAAGGTAGCCATGGCTCCACCGCCCTCTCTCTCTTTCAGTGACTTCAAGAAGTATGGGGGCTAGAGAGAGAAGGTGGAGGCAAGCTGCCTCTGCTTTCCTTTTCTTTTTTATTTTAATTAAGACCTAGAAAATACCTCTCCTAAATCTAGCGATTTTCAACATACTCATTATCCGTGCAGTTGTACATAAAGTGTGTCAAATAAATGCGCCGACACGGGAAAGTGAGTGGTGTTGAAATAGGTATTTTCATTTTTCTGTTATTTGTCAGTCTGTCTATGAAGGTTCTTAAGTCCTCACAGTTGTCGTAGTCACTGAGGACTCAAAGATAGTCATGGTTGCCTAAGACAGTCTGGAAGACATACTAAGGTAGCAAGAGGCACAAATTTTAGCAAAGCTTAAACTTCCTTACCAGGATTTGATCGTATTTCCTACAGGATGATTGCTTTTGCCATTTGTCTTATCCGTTAAGTCTTGATGAAGCATTACATTGAGTTGGTGTGAGTAGTATTTAAAGATGTACCTTTTCACATACTCTATTAAAAGGATTACGAAATGGCGGCGTACACGAAACGACATTGAATTCGAACGGACGAGATTAATTCCTGACTTCAGATCGGACAGCTCAAAGTGGAGTCGACGCACCGCATTGGTCATTTGGCGATTTGTGAGCTAATGTTGGCGGATGACACGTGGCAAGGCATGAGTGGACAGCGGAAATCACGAGAATAGCGACCATGGCTCAGGAACAAGCGTCAGCGAGACGGCCAAGTCTTACCATGGTCGTACAAGAAGTATCGCGGCAGTTGTACTTTTTGTACTTTACAATCTTATGATTAGTTGAGTACATAGTAGTAGTAGGGGGTTTAAAGAGGGAATCAGGACTTAGACATTTTTAAGGCACCTCTCTTTGAGAGACCTTTTGTATTTATATGCCATCTTTGGCCGGCCATAACTTACTGCTCAAGGGAGCAAATGCATAAATTCTTTTTGCGTCTGAATCAAAGAAGTCACGCTTTCACAAGGGTGAAGTTGGCTAGACTCTTGTCTGACCGTGTGGCTTTTATTTGTTCTGAAAGTCATAGGGGAAAATATAATCTAAGAGGCTTCATATAAGCTGGACATTCTGTGGGCCAATGGAGGTTACAAAATTACATGCGTTGGCACTGAAAAGTGTACTCGTATTTCATTCGCAATGATAAAGGAAGGGGAAAATCACGTGAACTTGTTCTCACATGTTTTAACCTTGACCTTGTGAACACACGTTATACCAACTACATGGGGAAAATGTACCCAAATTAGAGTCATGTGAAACTCTGAGACCTCCATAAGTCCTCAGAGTGGACACATTCCAAGAAGCCTCTAGGATAACCGTGACCCCTTTGTGTTTCAGCAAGAATTACTGCCACCCTGGCAAACAAAAACTCTGACCACCTTCACCATTGTGAAGGCAATACTCACCTGAGTCGATAGCATGAAGAATCTCTAAATTTGCTCCCTTGAGCAGTAAGTTATAGAGGGTCAAAGTTGACCTTTTCTACAGAAGCTCTCTGGGAGAGAGGGTCCTATCTACCAATTTTAGAAGCTCTCTGGGAGAGAGGGTCCTATCTACCAATTTTTTCTAAGTCCTATCTCTCTCACAAACTTTATCTACTGATGTACGGACCAATCATATTACTCCTCCGTACACAAAAGTACAACTTCCAGTATACTTTCTGTACGAATACTGTACGACATGTCCTAAATGTCGACACGTGGTATATCCGGATTCGCTCCCTTAATCCCCGGAGATGCCGCAATCCAATGTCTTTTTGCCACGTGTCATCCGATGTGGCCATGACCACAAACCGCTGAAATCCCCTTCCGCGATCTCGGCATTCATTCCGGCCGTCCGATTAAATGCATATTTAGTAGTAGCCATAATAAATACCTGCGCAGTATTCGTTTCGCTATCGAAACAAATACGTGATACTTGTTCCTTGTCCGTACCTTAATCCGTACTTTTACATAACTGTATCTATGTATCCCGTACGTAGTTGTAGTTAAATGAATTATCCAACGTAATTATATTTAAATAATTATCAAACCCTATACTATGTATCGTTGGATCTAGACTTAACGGTTAGGGCTACCGACTGCCGTCTATCTATCATTTGTAGGTACCATTATCAAATCCTGGTTCTGACACCAATCCTTCTAGTAAATAAACCGGTAAATAAACTATTCTATTTCCCGTAAATCTCTGGATAGCTTAGGCAGCCATGGCTCTAGCTTGCACTCCTATTTCCCAATGACTGCGACAAGTGTGGGAGTTGGAGAGAGAAGTTAGAGATAGACTGCCTCGGCTTCTTTCTGTATTTTTATTTAGACCTAGAAAATACTTAAAAAAGAACAATTAATTTCCACACTCTTATTATTTTCTAGTCAATCTTTAATTTTAGACCACACTTCTCCTTGCAGAAAATTAGCTTAGGGGAAGGCACAGGTTTGGTCATCATATTTGCTACCATCTCGCTATCTGGTCGGTACTCTAAACTGATTATTTTGTTTTCTACTTTCTCTCTAAAAAAGTTGAGTCTAATGTCCATATGTTTGGCTTTTAAATGATGTTTAGGATTGGCAGAAATAATGATTACTGCCTGATTATCACAAAATATTTTCTGCACACCACTCTTAAGGTGACCGAGCTCACCAAGCAAAGACTTGACCCAAATCAATTCTTTTACAACAGAGGAAGATGCCATATACTCAGCCTCCATGGTGGACTGAGCACTAACCTTTTGCTGTTTACTACTCCAACAGCAAGCCCCATCACCCACATATAATACATATCCAGAAGTACATCTCCTCATCGGAGCATCACCATAATTGGCATCACTCCAAGTAGTGATGTTAGTATTCTCCCCACCAAAATGTAACCATAGATCCCTAGTTCCTATCAAATATCTAACGACTTTCTTAGCTGCCTCCCAATCCCTCTTAGTGGGAGCATTTAGACTTTACTTAGCAATCCTACAGCTGCAGCTAAATCCGGTCAGGTACAATTCATAAAATAGATTAGACTTCCCACTACTTGTCTGTAAGGAATAGTCTGCATAAACTTGTGTTCTTCAAGAGATAATTCCTCGTCTAAGACTATGACTCCTTCTTCCTCACTCCCCTCACTTCCCTTCTTTAACTCCATTGGAGTTGTACAACTATTAGCTTTATCCATCTGAAATTTTTCAAGCATGTTCCCTATTGCTTCCTTTTGAGTCAATCTTATAATCTTTCTTTCTCGGTCTCTTTCTACTTGAATTCCCAAAATATATTTTGCTTCCCCCATATCCTTCATTTCAAATCTCCCCTTAAGATCAATTTTCAGTTTATTAATTTTTTTCATTGATTTACATAAAACAAACAAATCATCAGCATAAATTGCAATAAATATAACACCTTCCTCATCTTCAAAAACATAGATTGGGTGATCTGAAATGATCCGGATATAACCCAGACGGGTAAGGAACTCATCAAGCTTGTTATTCCACTGTCGAGGCGCCTGTTTCAAACCATAAAGAGATTTAATCAGCCGGCATACCTTACTCTCCTCTCCTTCCTCCACAAATCCTTCGGGTTATCGCATTAAGATCTCTTATTCCAATTCTCCATGCAAAAAGGTTGTCTTGATGTCCATCTGGTGCACCTCCATGTCTTTCGCTGCTGCTAAACTGAGAAGTATGCGGACGGAGGGAAATTTGACGACCGGGGCAAAGGTTTCCTCGTAGTTAATTCCCTCCTTTTGTGTAAACCCCTTTGCCACTAATTGGGCCTTGTAGCGCTCAATCGTGTTATCTAGGTTCAGTTTTAATTTGAAAACCCACTTACAACCGATTGGTTTTCGGTTATGTGGAGAATCCACCAACTCCCAAGTATCGGCTGCCATAATTGAGGCCATCTCCTCATTGATGGTTGTCTTCCACCGATTCCTTTCTGGACAGGTCATCGCCTCTTCATAAGTTTGAGGTTCATCTAGGTGAGATATGTTTGTTACCTTGTTATTAACCTATTTTTCTTGCAATCTTTTCCTACTTCTCCTTCCCCCCTCAAAATCTGTGGCCGCAATAGATAGTTCTCGTGGGTTCTTTCGAACAATCTCGGCTTCTCCCCCGTCCTTTGATTACCAATCTGTTTCCACCACGTCTTTCGCTTCGGGTAGAGTTGTCACCGGAGTTTCCGCAGCCGAGTTCTTTTCGATCTGATTTGTACCTGCAAGAATGTCATCTTCTCTAAAACCTGGATAGTTAGGAAGTTCAAAGTCATCAGAATTTTCAGACTCAAATCTGATTTTTACTGACTTTGTATACTTGAAGGGATCCAAGGACTTTCCTTCATCCATAACTACTAGATGATTTACTAAGATTATATCTTCGTTTTTTAGATCATATACTCTATATCCTTTCATATCCTCATCATATCCTAATAAGTATCCCGGTTTTCCTTTAGGATCTAGCTTCCAATTAGATTGATCTGTGTCTAGACTGAATACTTGACTTCCGAAAACCTTTAAGTGAGATATGTCTTGTTTTCGACCTGTCCATCTCTCATAAGGTGTTTGATCTTTTATAGCTGAAGTAAGAACTCTATTTTTGAGGTAATTAGCAGAGTTCATTGCTTCGGCCCAAAACCTTTTTCCTATCTTCTTGTCCGACAACATACTTCTAGCACTATCACTTAGTGTTCTATTTTATCTTTCAGCTACCTCATTCTGTTCTGGGTTTTTTGGAACTGTCTTTTGGTGTTGGACTCCATCTTCCCTCAGAAAATCCTCAAACTGGTTAGAAGTATACTCTCCACCATTGTCACCCCTTACTCTCTTGATTGGAGTTTCATCGAGTTTTTCGCTCCATGCTTTATATTGTCTAAAACAATCCTAAGCCTCTGACTTGTTTTTCAAAAAATACCCCTAGAATACCGAGACCAATCATCACTGATAGTCATCATAAATCTCTTCCCCCCCGGTGAGGGCACTTTAGTCGGTTCCCAAATATCTGTGTGTACTAAATCTAGAATTTTTTCTCCCTTATAAGTGGTTGTTTTGAGAAAGGGTAATTTGTGTGCTTTACCTTGAGCACATCCACTACAATCACTTATATTATCACTCTCACTGAACTGAATCCCTTCCACCACTCCCATCTTTTTCATCTCTCTTAACTTATCTAGATTCACATGCCCAAGCCTCTTATGCCACATGATAATATCATGAACACCAGCATAATAAAGTTTCTTTGTTTCATTACTTAAAATCAGCCTAAACATCCCTTGGCTACCTTTCTCAACAATGAAATAGACCTCTTCCTCAAAACTAGCAGTAAAGACTTTTTCCCTACTGCTAGTAAAAAAACCCTTATCGTCTAATACAGATGTAGAGATGAGGTTTTTGTTCAGCTCCGGAAAAAACAATACATCGGAGAATGTTACTATAGATGTCTTTCCTTCTACTAACACTTTCAGATCTACCGATCCTACAAGAGTAGTAGTGACTATCCTCCCATCACCGTACTCTATCTCTACGGTGGGAATATTTCTTATCTTAGTGAACAAGTGCTTATCCTTACACATGTGCATAGAGGCACCTGAATCTACAATCCAGCCTGCTTCACCTTTCAATCCACCGTAAGCACATTTCTGCCTTCGTGGAATTTCGACCATGTTTTTCGCCTCCAACTCCTCATCTTATAGAAGCTCATCGTCCTCGTCCTCGGATTCCGCCTCGTGTACCTGTGTCACAAGGGCCTTTTTCTTTCCTCTCGCGGTTCCACCGGTTTGCCCCTCCTTTAACCGAAACTCGGTTAGCTTAGTGCACTATGCCATATAATGCCCCGGTTTCTTACAAAAATGACATAAACCTTTAGGAGCCCTTGGTCCTAACTCGTCGGTCTGATTTTTCTGCTCCCTCCCCCCATAGTTTCCAACCGGTTTTAGGGAATCCTTGTTCCTCCAATCGATCACAGCTGCCAAGGCTTGGCCACTCTTTCCTCCCTTTCGGATCTCAATCGTATTCTCCCGAACGAGAATCATCCCTACCATTGAGTTCCATATCCACCTTGAGTCCGGCAAGTCCTGCACACGGTTGACTATGTTCTCGAACTCATCGGGAAACTTCATCAGTAAACAGTTAACCTTTTCTTTTTCACTAACATCTTTTCCAGCACTCTCTAGCTCCATAAAAAGTGTAGCAAGCTCATTGCAGAAATCCAACATCTTCCCCCCTTTGTATACATACTCCTTAACTTTCTGATCAGCCAACTGTTGTTACTAAATTACCACTTTGGTACATCTCTATGAGAGACATCCAAAGATCGGATGCCTTTTCTACCTGCAAATAAAGACATGCAAGCCCTTGAGTAAGATGGCGGAGGATGAAGTGCTTTGCCGCCATATTGTTGAAGTCCCAGGTATCAGTATCATTCTCCTCGTTCCTCGGAATAGGTGACATTAATGTTGAACCAGTTGCTATTGGTGAGGTCGTCTCCTTCTCCGTTGATTTGTCAACCGCCTCTCCTTCCTTTGTCTCCTCCGTTGAAGATAGATATGCTTTCCTTGTGAATCCGCTTCCTCCAAACCTTCGAGGGACTCTAAGACTTCATGGACGCCCCACTCGTCCACTCACTTTCCCCCAAAACCTTTTCTCGCATAGAGCTCCTATCATCATACTTTCCCAGTATATGAAGCCAGTTTCATTAAATATGGGTACCCAAGAGGGTGGGCCCATAACCTGAAACTCTGAGACCTCCATAAGTCCTCAGAGTGGACAGCTTCCAAGAAGCCTCTAGGATAACCCTAACCCCTTTGTGTTTCAGCAAGAATTACTGCCGCCCTGGAAAACAAAGACTCTGACCACCTTCACCTTTGTGAAGGCAAGACTCCCATGAGTCGATAGCATGAAGAATCTCTGAATTTGCTCCCCTGAGCTGTAAGTTATGGAGGGTCAAAGTTGACATTTTGTACAGAAGCTCTCTGGGAGAGAGGGTCCTATCTACCAATTTTTTCTAAGTCCTATCTCTCTCAAAAACTCTATCTATTGATGTACGGACCAATCATATTACTCCTCCGTACACAAAAGTACAGCTGCCGGTGTACTTTCTGTACGAATACTTTATGACATGTCCTAAATGTCGACACGTGGTATATCCGGATTCGCTCCCTTAATCCCCGGAGATGCCGCGATCCAATGTCTTTCTGCCACGTGTCATCCGATGTGGCGATGACCACAAACAGCCGAAATCCTCTTCCGCGATCTCGGCATTCATTGTGGCCGTCCAATTAAATGCATATTTAATCGTAGCCGTAATAAATACTTGCGCGGTATTCGTTTCGCTATCCAAAAAAATGCGCGATACTTGTTTCTTGTCCGTACCTTAATCCGTATTTTTACATAACAGGATCTATGTATCCCGTACGCAGTTGTAGTTAAATGAATTATCCAACGTAATTGTATGTAAATAATTATCAAACCCTATACTATGTATCGTTGGATCTAGACTTAACGGTTAGGGCTACCGGCTGCCGGCTGCCGGCTATCTATCATTTCGTAGGTACCTGGATCAAATCTTGGTTCTAACACCAATTGTTTTAGTAAATAAACCGGTAATTAAACTAATCTATTTCCCGTAAATCTTTGGATAGCCTAGGCAACCATAGCTCTAGCTTCCACTCCAACTTCGCAGTGACTGCGACAAGTGTGGGAGTTTGAGAGAGAAGTTAGAGATAGATTGCCTCGGCTTCTTTCTGTATTTTAATTTAGACCTAGAATATACTTAAAAGGGAACCATTAATATCTACATCATGCATAAAATAGAGTTAAGTTTTTATCGACGAAACGGTTTAAACCCGAATTGGAGTTAATAACATTGATTCTATTTTTACACTTAATATTATTTAACACGAAGAGCGATTCACGCTATATAGTACACTGTGAATCCATTATATGTTAATAACACTAAATTCACGCAACTAAATTTTGACCCTTAAACCCTAAAGAAAATTAATAATACTATTTTTTTTCTACCTTAATATAGGTATAATTTAATTAGCGTAATTAACTCTAATTTGGCAGGTTATTAAATTGTGTAGTGTATGAAATGTGCCAATCCGTACAAAAACTACTAGTTATATTGTAAAAACGTACAAAAAATGTGTTAGATAAGGGAGCCGCGATCGAAAAGTGAGGGGCGCTTATAAGTGAAAGTGTTCTCAAAATTGATTCCTACCAATTAATACGGGAAAAATCACGCGAACCTGTCCTCACAAGATCAAACTTCGACTATGTGAACATTGGTTGAATGGGCTACACTATAGGAATGTGTATCCTAATTAGCGTTAGATGTATGAATCAGAGTTAATGTTTTGTTGGCGCGAGATCATCAACCCAATATAGCGTGAATAACACTCTTTGTTTCTTTACATTAATAAAATTTTAACACTCATTACGCGTATTAAAGTTAAAATACCCATCTAGTACAGGTAGTGAATGTGTGGACAATTCATAGGTTTGAAATTGTTTACGCAAATAAATTTAGGGAATTGATCATTGCAGTGACTATTTTGGTTGCGCATAGTCAATGACGTCACTTTGTCATAGATATTACATTTTAAGTACACATTGGTACTATTAATGTACCGTTGAGTTTAAATTTGACGGTCAATTAGTTGAACAATTTTGACTTTCAAAATATTGTTACAACCGGTTAAAATTTTGCCGCGCTTGCGAATGTCCACTGTCATAATAAAATCAAAATTTCACACGGCCGACCAAGGTTTACGCTAACATAACTACAACAACCACATGTAAATAAAAATGTTGCGCACATTCACTTTCTAACTTTACGTGAGCTCCGCAGTGAGAGCACATGTTTGCTTTTAACTTAGTTGCAAAATTCAAATTTAATCGCGAAGCCTTAGATTGAACTTAGGGTGAGTCTCCATGTACTTAAAACTTAGGGAATTACTTTGTTTTTTAGCGTAGATCCAGCGGACCCGGATTTCAGGTGTCCCTATGTATAACAAAAAGAAATTGTTACTTATGCGTTGACAATGCGTGACGGCTATCAACGTCTACAATTTGTGATGACCCACCCGATTGTTCAAAAATTGTCACTGACATCGAACAATTTTATGTGACGTTTGTATATATTTACCTTTTCAACCCTTTGTCGCTGCCTTCCATATACGATTGTTATTTTGGCAATTTACATGCGCTTTGAATCTCTCTTCCTATTTGAGAAACCTATCTCATATTTGATATAATCACCAGAAATTTAAGTTTTCTTTTTAACCCTTAGAGGATGTATTGATTTTTCCCTTCTTGCATAAAAAATTAAAGATAAGAAAAAAAAACACATAAAAAAATAATAATAATTGTAATAAAATTTCGCCTGTGTCCGGGTTAAAAAACATAGCAATGATAATTGTGGGTTTTATTTTTTTTAAGGCAAATTTTTTTTTCTCCAGCTTCCCACCAGTAAGCGTAAAGCCGCTTCGTAGAAGGATGAGGAAAAGTAAAGTTTGAAGGAGAGAATGTGAGGCTGGCTGAGAGAGGCAACACGTGCGAGTTGTTGGGCCGCCCTCAGAGATTTCTCACGTTTTTGTGAAATGGCATCGTAATTTTCAGACCATTGGAATGAAAAAATTTGTACTCAACGAAACACGACAAAACAAAACAAATTGTGTACTTTGACGGATGCAAATAGACAAAACATAACGAATATTGTACCTTTCGTTTGTCGCTTGAATTCATTTGAAATTTTTGATTTATTTTTTACACGTGCGAACACGTGTTTCTATTTGTTTTTCAAAAACACTTTTTAAAACACATCGTCTTTGTGTTTTAAAGAAAAGTTTGAAGATGAAGTTTTTTGGCATGGCCGGGGGTGGAAGAACACAAGAAAACATGAAGTACATCCTAAATTTGACGATGACGCAAAATGTACTTCTCCTCCCTCAAACTCAAATTGAAGAACGACGCAAAATGAAACCTCTGAAAACTAAAGTATTATAAGTCTTGTACGGACATATTAAATCGCATGAAACGAAATAAACTTTGTACACTATAATAAAACGGACCGGGGTAAAAATATCAATTGGAACTAAATGAAGAAAATGCGAGTTGTTAAGCGCGACCAAATCAAGCTACACTATTTATGATTGGCGTAAATTTGGTCGGTTTTTAAATAGTGCATTGTACAAAAGTGCCAATTCGTACTAATATTACTAATTTTATGGTACAAATGTACAAACGAAGTGTCAGATAACAATGCTGAGACAGATAAAAATGAATGGCGACACGGAAGACGATCAAGCTACGTGTCACGAAATAACACCAATGAAAATTCACAAGGTTTGCACATGGTATGTACCTTTCAAAATTCAACTGAAAATAAAAAAAGTAATCTCGAAACGGTCCTTCGTCGCGCTATTTCTAACAACGCTCTTTGGTCAAACTATTTTCGGCAAAGAATTTTCGTCATGTTAAAAAACAAGAACCCTAAAAAATGAGCTGACGTAAAAGACTGGCGTTTGCAAAAAGTACAAAAGTTTTGTCGTATTATGACTTACGCAGGTACATGGTGCGCAAGTGAATGTTTGAAGTGAAATTTGTCGGTGTGAAAAAATTGAAGGATATTCAATATCAGATCGTAGCTTACGTGGTGCCACTCAATTTAGAACACGTGGTTTACATGCTCTAAGTGATGGAACATCGACCCAATTAACCCGGCCCGTAGAGTTGGCAATACGATTACATAAACGACTGATGGAACCGCACCCTAAGACTTGCAAAATCACGTTAACCTGTTCCCACAAGTTCAAATGTTGACTATGTGAACATTTGCTGGAGGGGCTACACCATGGTTGGCGTGAGGTCATATAACCCAGTATTCTAGTATAGCGTTGATAAGACTATTTGTTTCTTTACACTAATAATTTTTCAACACTATAAGCGATTCACTGTGTACTTTTGGGAATCGTTCCATGCCCTAATGTTAAATGGAAATGCTATATACTGTTTCAATATACATTTCGCGTATTACAGTTAGAATACCCATATAGTACGGGTACTTACAATTCATAGGTTTCAAATTGTTTCCGCAAATAAATTTATGGTCAAGAGTGACTGTGAAATTGTGACCTTTAGATGGTGTCGCATGGTGGGAGTTACGGAAGGGCTTTGGACCGTTCAGAAATAACAAATCAAGGTCCAGTGCCGACAGTTGCTGGTAGGTGTGGTCGGCCGTTAATGTCAGACGGCAGACACCGAATCCTTGAAAACGTTCTCGAGTTCGTCGTAGCGGCCACAAAGTCGGTTTAATATGACAATAATAATATTTATTTTCGAAGGCATTTATTCTTTAATCTCAACTTTGATGAACCGGCACCGGCAACAAACGAAAGCAACAAACGGACGGAGAAAGAAATTGAGGAACCAGAAAAAACAAGCGTCGCATTAAGATTCGCTGGATCGAACAATCCATCGCAAAACGAATTGTCCAATTCGATGAAATTCGTCGCACATTGTCAGCTATTACAGCGCCGATTGCACACCTGTACGGACAGAATGATTGACGAATGAGCTTCGCCAACGCTACCAGAGATCATTTCCCCCACAAGCGACAAAGTTTTTCGAGAACCCGACATTAATTCCAAATCTTGTGCCGCGGGATGAAACCGACATTTCCGCCACCACCAATTCCCAGAGGCCTCCCTTTACAATGCCACGTGGCCTTTTAGCTCAGCTACATTCGTACGGCCATCCGTACAGGCCGACAAGCACCTCCTCAGGTAATTTTTGTTGGCTTTCACTCTCCCTCCTTCCCCCTCACCTCTCCTCTCACTATAAATTCCAAACTCCAGGAACCCAAAACCACAACGGCATTCGAAGCCATTGACACGCACCAAAAATTCATATCCCATCTTTCTTTTATTGGATACTATTCCTTTTTTTCTCTCCTCTCCCTTTCCCTCTCCCTTTCCCCGTATCCTCTCAAAATTCGCTGTGCATATTAAGAAATCCAGCCACTGAGGATTTGCCACGTGGTTTTCCCCATGGCTCGCTCGCAGTTGCTGCTTGTGGCAGCTCTTCTACTAGCTGCCACGTGGCTGCCACTGATGGCACGTGCAGCAGATCCCGACTACAGGCTGGCGCTGGAGAAGGCTCTCCTCTTCTTTGAGGCGCAGCGTTCCGGGAAGCTTCCTGCCTCGCAGCGCGTGACATGGCGTAACTCCTCCGGACTCGACGATGGAAAACCTCAAACGGGGGTGAGAAATCGAAAATTGAAAAATTTCACTTTTCCGAAATTTTTTTATCTTTGGTCGAATTCCGGAATCGGCCCTTGCTTGGCGAGGAACATCTTACTTTGGCTATAGATTAGTGCTAATTTTGGGTTCTTGGGATGTGGGTCTTTTTCTTTTTCCCATTATATTTTTTTTCCGGGCAGTATCCTTTGTTGGGAGGATATCACGATGCGGGAGACAACGTAAAGTTCGGATTTCCTTTGGCGTATACGGCCACACTTTTAGCGTGGTCCATAATCGAATACGACACTCAAATCGCGGCCGCGGGACAGCTGTCGTACACTCTGGAGGCTCTGAAATGGGTCACAGATTATATGATTCTCTGCCATCCTTCTCCAAATGTCTATTGGGTTCAGGTCAGTATTTCCCCCCCTCTCTCGCTTTTCTCTTTTTTCTTTGTTCCCTGGATGTCTTCTTTTCCCCCATCATTATGAATATCGACTCAAACTTTTGTACACTCCCGATAGATGGCCATTTTCTTCTCTTTCTTCCTTTTTGGATGGATGAACATCTATTTTTTGATTACCCATGTTGTAAACACATTCATTTTCCGGTCTCGTTTATTTTTTTATACACGGTCTTGGTTTTCGTCCCCTTACCTTTTTTTTTTTCAAAACTGCCGCAAAATCAGGTGGGAGACGGCGATTCCGACCATCTTTGCTGGCAAAGACCAGAGGACACGACGGTTTCCCGGGCAGCCTACGCTGTACGGACAGGAGCATGTGGGTCGGAAGTGACGGCCGAAGCGGCGGCAGCCATGGCTGCTGCCTCCATGGTTTACCGGACGCGTGACGTTACATATTCGGCCACATTGCTCAGTCATGCCAGAACTGTAAGCGGGGAAAGATTAAGAGGGGAGAGGGAAGAAGAGAGGGGAAGGAGGAAGGAAGGAAAAAAAGAAAGAGTTGAATCCCGAAAGTCAAATGTCAAAAAGAGCAAAAGAAAAAGAGATAGCAAAAGGGGAGGCCTAAAATTGAAGTTGACGTTGAAGTTGAAGTCAAAGTGAAATGTAATTGACTCGAAGATAAATGTTGGAAGTTGACATGAAAGCTGAATCTAGATATACACTAAGTTTGATGTTCCCTTAACATTAGTTTCAGGTCATTTCATGCAATTTCAACTTCTACCAAAGTTTCATTGTCATTATGTCGTCCACAATGCTAACTGTTTGTTTTTTTCATTTTTTCTTTTTGTGTGCTCCACCAGCTTTTCACATTTGCCGATTCATGTCGAGGAGATTACCACAATGCAATTCCAAGTGTTTGGAATTTTTATCGGTCTTTTAGCGGTTACTCCGTAAGCTCCAACTGCACATTTTCTCCACTCTCAAATATGCAATCCAGTCCAAAACAAAAGAAAAAATGTTTGCTAAGAGAGCTCTTGAAACTGTTAATAAAACTCCATGTCTCAATAATTGTCTCCCTTAGTGCTACGATCTTTACCTGACCATTTTGTCGAATGCCTTTCTCTCTCTCTCTCTCTCTCTCTCTCTCTCTCTCTCTCTCTCTCTCTCTCTCTCTCTCTCTCTCTATGTCTCTCTCTCAACCCCTCTATTCTCTCAGGATGAGCTCATGTGGGGCGCTGCTTGGCTGTACCGAGCAACCAGAGAATCTGACTATGTCAATTATTTAATAAACAATAATGGATGGTTTCAAGGAACCACAATGTCAAAACTGAGCTTCAGTTGGGACGATAAACGACCCGGAGCAAATGTCATTTTGGCCAATGTGAGAATCTATCGCTGACTCTTATCTAACTTTAAGACCATCCTTATCAATCATCCTTATCAATCAAAATTACGATTACAATCAAGAAAGATAAAAATGGGAGGATGAAAGATAAAAATAATTGTAAAATCCTGATGTTAGATTCATTCATGCTCACCCTCCCTCTCGCGCTCACTCTCTCTCTCTCTCTCCCTCTCTCCCTCTTTTCTTCTCCCAGATTTTGCTCTCTGGAGAAGCTCCATCCTCAGCTATCTCACTTTTTGAAGGATATAAAAGGATGGCGGAAGTCTACATGTGCTACTATGCTCCAGGATCCCCTACTTCCAATGCCCCGAAAACGCCTGGTAATTCCCTCTCCCTCTTCCTCTCCGTATGCCTCTCTTCCTCCCCTCTCCTCCCCTCCCCTCCCCTCTCCTCCCTCTTTTCTTCTCTTTCGCCATCTCCCTATCCCTCCCCCTCTCCTTCTCCCTCCCTCTTGCTTTCCCCTCTCTCCTCCCTCCCTCTCTGACGCCCTCCACTTTGTGACGACAGGTGGCCTCATCCAAATGGGCGGTGTGAACAGCCAGTATGTGACGTCATCCGCCTTCCTTACCTCCCTCTATAGCGACTATCTCACCAAAGCCGGAGTCTCGCTGCAATGTGGGGGATCGACTATAAACCCCAGTAGTTTACTCACTTTTGCCAAGTATCAGGTAAGTGTGTTTGTAGTTTATTTTGATTTAACACCATTCTCATATCATGGTAGCACTTGTGTATTTATTTATTTGTTTTTTCTGTTCAATTTTGAAAAACCTCTAACGTTGTTAAACAAAACTTTAATTTCCGCTTTTCATGTCATTCTATTTTTGAAATTTCTCCCCAAATTCTCCACTTCTACGAAGTATCACCATCATCTTAATTGTTTCAAGTTTATCGTTGTGTTTAGTGTGTTTCTTGTGTTAGAGCTTTCATATTCACAGGTTTTGGGCTTTTGGGTTTCTCGGTTTCTGACTCATATATGTTTGGTTCTTTGTTTGGTGTTTGGTTCCTTTAGATGGACTACCTTTTGGGAAACAACCCCAACCAAATGTCATACATGGTTGGATTCGGGAGCAAATATCCTCAACAAGCCCACCACAGAGGCTCGAGTTTGCCATCCGTTTTTGCTCAATCATCTTTCATCTCATGTGGCGACAGCTGGAGTTGGTTCAACCGCCAAGCTCCAAATGTTAACATTTTGGAAGGTGGGATCGTGGGAGGACCCGACGGGGTAAGTTTTACTTTTAGCTTTTTCACACAAGGAATCTTTTGTTTGGAACTTCGTGGATTGCTATTAGCGTTAAATCTAAATGCGATTGAATGTTTAGTTTTGAAGCTAGCTTCATGTGTTGATAGTTTTGTACTAACTAACTTCATATTATAGCTGCTTGAAAAAGTTCAAGTTTTTTCAAGTAGGCGTGTTGGTTTATATTCTAGTATTTTGAAAACTTCTAATCGTTGTGAAGTTTATTTGACGGTAACATAATCAATTTGTCATGTTTCTTTTTTTTCCAAAATTCAACAAATCCTTAAGCCATTTCTTAGAAACTGATTGGAGATGGCAAACGGGTACAGGGAAACGACGTTTACTACGATGGTCGAGGAAATTTTAACCAAGCGGAAGTCACCACTTATATTAACGCGGGAGCTATTGGTCCTCTGGCCCGTCTCTATGGTGGATTTGTTTCCTCCAACCCTCCCCCCATGTCTCCTCCTCTCCTCAAAACCCCTCCCCCACTCTCTCCTCCTCCACAATCTTCTTCTCCTTCTCCTACTCCTCCACCAGCATCTCCTCCTTCTCCCCCACCAACATCTCCTCCTCCCACCTCAACTCCTCCAACTTCCCCACCACCAAAATCTTCCCCACCACCCAAGTCTCTCCCTCCACCATCGCGTACTCCTCCTCCGTCGATTCCTCCTCCAAAATCTCCCTCTCCTCCTCCCAAGTCACCTCCTCCCAAATCTCCTCCTCCCAAGTCACCTCCTCCCAAATCTCCTTCTCCCAAGTCACCTCCTCCCAAATCTCCTTCTCCCAAGTCACCTCCTCCCAAATCTCCTCCTCCCAAGTCACCTCCTCCCAAATCTCCTCCTCCCAAGTCACCTCCTCCCAAATCTCCTTCTCCCAAGTCACTTCCTCCCAAATCTCCTCCTCCCAAATCTCCTCCCTCTAAATCTCCCCCTCCCAAATCTTCTTCACCTCCTCCTGTCTCTCCCTCTCCACTTCCTCCTACCTCTCCATCTCCCTCTCCTCCTCCCCCTCCATCTCCATCTCCTCCATCTCCGCCTCCTCGAAGCCCTCCATCTCCACCTCCTCGAAGCCCACCATCTCCACCTCCTCTCACCCCTCCCTCTCCACCTCCCTCATCTCCTTCCACCTCCCCTCCTCCCATCACCACTTCATCCCCTCCACCTCTCACCAGTAATCCCTCTCCCCCTCCTCAATCAGGTACACATTTTGTCGCTAACTATTTTTCTTTTAAACCTACATATCTCAACTTGTCTCACATGTCTATGATTTCTTTAGTGTCATATATCCATGGTCTCTTTTGTCTCAAATGTAGAATCGCAACGTTTTTTGACTTGTTGTTTCCCTCCACTGAAGCTTATTTTATGATTTTTTCTAGTATTATATGCGTACAGTACTTTTTCAAGTGTAGTTAGCTTATAGTACTTTTCCAAGAATAGTACGCGTATAGTACTTTCCAAGTATAGTACGCATATAGTACTAGAAAACTATGTAAAGCGTTTCCAGTTTCGCACATTTGAACAATTGAGATAGTTTTCATTCGGCCTGACCATGTTACCATTTGGCGGTTTCTAAGAGTACGGGGACCAAACCAATTCATGTGCATAAGAAATTGTCGTTTTTTTTTTGTTGTTGTTGTGATTGGTTTGATCTAGACTTTTAAGTTAAGCGTAAACCTCTCAAGATGGTCCACATTGATCATCGTGGATCATGTCTTGACAAAATAGGAATTCCAAATTTCTAAACTCTCCTCTCCCTCTCCCCCACTCTCTTTCTCTTCTTTTGAGTTCCCTATTCTACAGGAGCTGCACAAATAGAAATCATACAAACTCTGACGGGAAGTTGGACATCCGGAGCCGACAAGATCAGCCAATACAGTGTGAGGATTAACAATTACGGTCCTGGGAACATCCTTTCTTTAGTATTATCATCCGTCAACTTTATCCCAATCAACAGTTGGAATATCCTAAACGTGACCGGAGTCGCGAATCAATACACCTTCAAGCGATGGAGCACATCGCTCATTCCGGTTGGAGGCGCATATACGGATTTCGGATACGCCCAAGCCAATTTTCCCGCAGATTTTAATGTTGTCTCTTTCACTACGGACAAAAATGTCAAATATCAAGCTCCTCCTCCTCCTCCCGGTAAGTTTCTTTTCAACGGAAACATCGCTAAGCAAATATTTTTTGTTTAGATCGAAAAGGACATAAATGGAATCCAAATATAAAACATTTAGCAGATAATTGATGTTTAATTTTCTATCTCATTCTTATGTTCAAATTTTATTAAAATATAAATGTACGGATGGATGAGTGAATACAAATGCGGTTGTCGTTTACTTTTCTCTACTCGATTTGCGGCAATGTCGTCATCATTAATTTAGAAAAATGAGATTTAACCGAATCGAATTAAAATAAACCCATCCATCACATTTTTTTGTCCTTTTCTGCAGGCACCGGCTCTCAGGTGTACATAGAACAAACAGTACAAACGAAATGGCCCTCCGGCGACGATATTATTACCCAATGGGGAGTCAGTATCTTCAACGCCGGACCCGGCAACATCATGTCGATTGTTTTGTGGTCCACTAACTTCCAAGCGAGGTCCAGCTGGAGCATCGTGTCGACCGGCGAACAAAACAAGTACACAATTCCGTGGGGCGGAGTACTGATTCCGGCCAGCCAGGCCTTTACGTCGTTCGGCTACCTGCAGGCGGGCGACGGCGCCGATTTCTACGTCATCGCCTATACGACCGACACGGGTGTCACTTTTTCGGCGCCTCCTCCAGGTACCATTCTTGACTTAGTTTAACAAGAAACATAGGACATAAAACATAGGACATTCGACATAAGGACGTAGAACTGACACATGACAAAGATAGAACATAGACCATATCCATGGGACTTCGAATCTATGGAGCAATTGGGCGTCGATTTTGGAGCAAAAAACTTGGAGAAAAACAAAAAATATAGAACATTGAGCGTGAAACTTAGAGGATATGGAACCATCGAGGAAACAACATGTGACATAAAATACCGAACTTGGAGCTTGTGAAACAATGGAACATGGAACATCGCATGTAAAAAAATATGATGTAGGACATAATAGCTATGGTGTAGAACATGGAACATGAAACATGAAAATGAAAAGATGAAACAAAAGGTGGAAACACAGAAAAAGGAACACAAATGTGACAATTTAAATTCATGATATTTATGCACTGGACATTACACTGATACATTGTGCTGGCATTTCGGAGTAGGCAATGAATAAAAGATTTGATGTTAACAGTACATTTGTCTCTCTTGAATTTACTCTCTTTTTTTTTGGTTTTGATGCAGCTCGATGATGGAATATGCAAGAACATCAGGAAAAAGACAGCAATGACGTGTCTTTGTAAACGAAAGATAAAAAATTTTGAACATTTTTATCGTCGAACAACTTGTTCGAAACGGAACGTGCAAATTTTAGATAATTTACTTTGGATATCTCAGAGTATTATAATGTCGTTTAGGCTGGCAGTCTAAAAAATTGCAGCTAGACTTTATTTGCTAATTGCAATCCATTTTTTTTAGTCTGTATTTATTCATTTTTGCAAAGTTCATCCGATCAGTATTGGATGGAATTTAATTACTGTTTTATACAATTTGATTTGGAGAATAGTGAATGAACTTCACAGAAAGGCAATAGGAGGTTTTTTTTATTTATATGTCTGTATCTTAACAAAATGATTATCTAGATTCAAGAATTGATCCTAGTTTTGTTGTCATTTGTTTTTGGCTCCACTGTGATATACAAAAAAAATAGTTTTTTTTTGTCGAGCCATTGCTTTCGTTTGTACTCAACTTCATAATTTTTTTGTTATTATATATGTTGCCCAGCAAAATTCCAAGGTTCTCCAATAGTTGGCCGTTTTAACCAATTTTGCTCATTTGATCAAGATCATGATTTTTTTTGGTTGAACTAAGGAGTTGACTTAAAGTCTACTGAAAACAAACCTTTTTTTTTTTATTAAAAAACCCACCACGAGAAGCAAAAACTGAAAGGGGTTAATAAGCAACATTCATAACTCCCAACACAGAAAAGTGAGAGCCTTACATGAAAATCCCATGTATCACAGATTTTAAGTTTCCAATTGTTTTCTTTTGATTTTCAACCTCCGATGTTTCACGAACTTCACTAGACATGGAAGGTAATCATGAATTAACTATGTCAACAAACTTCACAAAGTAAACCAATTTCGCAAACCAAGGTTTAGGAAAGGTACAATTTTTTTACCAAAGGTTTACCAAGGTAGTCCCAAGGTAGTTCACACAGCTCGAAAAATGAATTTCCCTAGTCCTAAAACATTACATCCGCTAATTGAAGATCCACAACATTGGATGTTCAAGTTTTTGATTCTTCTATGCCCCCTATATTTTGTACGGTTTAGGAAGTCTCGTCCTCATCAAATACGTCCTCTTACTTCCTATTGCAAAAAATAAAGAAAAAAATTAAGAGATGTATTCGAATTCGGTAAAAAACCTTAAATTACTCCTCTCATTTATCACTCCGACCTTTCTGATCCCATATTTTAAAACACTCAATCCAGAAAGATATCCAAATTCCTCAAACCAAAGAAAAAATCAAAGAAAGACAAACCCCAAATAGAAAAGAAAAATAAAATGTAAGATCTTCACCTTGTTGCTCTGAAGCAACAGGGACAGGGACACTACCAGGGACACTACCAGAAGCTGCACTACCAGGGACACTACCAGAAAATGCAGAGTCACCCATTTAATTCAGCAAAAGGCAACCCAAAAAGTACCACACAAATGGCCAACTTTGACCAGCTTATACTTAGTACTACAAAAGCCACTTAGGCTTACAACACAGCTCACTTAGAGCTCACACTTAACACAGTATACTGACAGAGTTTCAAGCACAAACTCAGAGTTTCAAGCACAAACTCTGATTAGTAACAAAGTGACATGCACACAAAGACAAACTTAAATGTCACTTTACTCAGTGAACTTGTACAAGTTAATTTTCCAAATGTCTAAGTCCTAATTTATACCACTACGCCTATCTAATTTCCTAACTACCAATAAGATCACTGTGGGCGCACTATCGTACTGTCGGTTCCACTATCTGGTACAATTGATCTAGAGTACAATCTCCTACCACAGATAACCATGGTTTGTCACTTATGCTAAAAAACTGTACAGTACTATTTTAAGCACTACTACGCACTACGACAGAGTATACTTGGTGGTATGTATACCACCGACTTTTTCTACACCAATAAGGTATTTGTTTGCCGACCAGTCCCTAAAATTCGCGTTGACTTTCAACCGTAACTTAGTGTTTCATTTAGTGCGCATGAAATTCATGTTCGCGTGGAATTCTTGTTTCGTCGGTAAAATTGTTTCGTCACTGGTCATCGCTACTCCAACGACGAGATTATCTTCATCGCTGAGAGTCCATAGTTTTCCAAAACAATACTCCCCCTAAAATTTGGACTCTTAGTCACTTAGACCACAAGTGTCGAGCGTGCCTGCGTAACGTTAGGGAAGGGCCCACAACCCAGAGTCTTCGGCATTGGAGTCCTGCAAATAACCCCCAAATGCGAATGCTTCCCAAAATGATGATCATGCCCAATGCTGCCCACATCCCTCCCATAGATATGCATGCAAATTAGGAGAGACGCTTGGACAAGGGATAGGGATGAGTGCAAGGTAAGGCGAAAGTTATCCCCTCCCCCTTTCTTCCCCCCCCTGGCCGGGGAAAGGGATTTAGGTCTCGGTAATCAGGCTGATATCCCAATTCCCCTCCCCCCCCCCCGTGCTTTCTCTACGCGAAGTCAATTGCACTTGTTCCCTCAAAACCCACTGTCTTGATCCAAGGGGTTTCAGTTTACTCAGCGATGGTCACTCCAAAGCAAAGAGAACTCCAGATGAAGACACAAATGCACTACCACGTACAAATATATAGGTAATAGGATTAGCTTTCTAGATTTAACAATATCACCTTGCCCCAGAAAAGAGAATAAATGAAAGAGCATGTGAAAAATATTAATGCAAGCTTAACATACCCCAGCAATAAACGATGACAATGAGAGAAAAAGGCGACCCCTTTCCAGGTAGTATCGTAAATAGGTATGGTGCGCCTTGAACCTCCGGGGTCCGCAGCTCGGAACCGACAGTAGAAATCGATGGTTATTTTATTATTTTCTAGGTCTAAATTGGAATATAGAAAGAAACCGAGGAATTCTGCCTCTTACTTCTCTCTCCAACTCCCACACTTGTTGCAGTCACTGAGAAGTTGGAGAGGAAGCTAGAGCCATGGCTACCTAGGCTATCCAAAGGTTTAAAGGAAATTGATTAGTTAATTTACAGATAGGTAGGTTTATTTACTAAAAGGAGTATGTCAGTAACAAGATTTGATCCTGGTACATGCCGACCGTCAGAACGCCAGTAGCTGGTAGTCTTAACCGTTAATTCTAGAAAATACGATACATACTATAGGGTTTGATATTTATTTAAATGTTAACACGTAGGAAAATTCATTTAACGGCGGATGTTTACGGTTACATAGATCCCGTTATGTAAACGTACAGATTTCGGTATGGACAAGAAACAAGAACCGCGCATTTTGTTTCTTTTACAAAACAAATACCGCACAAGCATTTATGACGCCTACGATTGAAATTTGCATTCAATCGGACGACAGAAAGGAAAGTCGAGATCGCGAAAGAGATTCTCGGCGGTTTGTGGTCATTGCCACATCGGATGACACGTGGCACGATGAATTTGGATCGCGGCATCTCCGAGAATTATAGGACTGAATCTGGATATGACATGTGTCGACATTTAGGCCATGTCGTACAATATCCGTACATAAAGAACACCGGCAACTGTACTTTTATGTACGGCAGTGTAATATGATTGGTGCCATACACCAGTAGATAGAGCTTTAGAGAGAGATAGGACTTAGAAAAATTGGTAGATAGGACCCTCTCTCCCAGAGAGCTTTTGTATAAAAGGTCAAATTTGACCCTCTATAACTTACTGCTCAGTGGAGCAAATTCAGAGATTCTTTTTGCTATCGACTCAGGGGAGTCTTGCCTTCACAAGGGTGTAGGTGGTCAAAGCTTTTGTTTGCCAGGGTGGCTGTTATTCGTGCTGAAAGACAAAGGGGTCAGGGTTATCCTAGAGGCTTCGTGTGAGCTGCTTACTCTGAGTTCATATGGAGGTCTCAAAGTTGCAGGTTATGGGCCCACCATCTAGGGTGCCCATATTCAATCGAGTTGGCTTCATATACTGGGAAAGTTTGATGATAGGAGCTCTATGTGAGAATATGTTTAAGGGAATAATAAGTGGAAGGGTGAGGCGTCCATCCAGTCTTGGGATACCTCCATGGTTTACAGGAGGCAAATTCTCTAGAGATGCAGATCCATCTTCAACGGAGGAGACAAAGGAAGGAGAGGTGGTGGACAAAGAAAAGGAGAAGGAGACGACCACACCAATAGCAACGGGTTCGGCATTCATATCACCTATTCCGAGGAACGAGGAGAATGATATTGATACCTGGGAATTTAACAATATGGCGGCAAAGCACTTTATCCTCCCCCACCTTACTCAAAGACTTGCATGTCCTCATTTGCAGGTAGAAAGGGCATCCGATCTTTGGATGGCTCTCATAGAGATGTACCAAAGTGGTACGATTCTACAGCAACAGTTGGCTGATCAGAAAGTTAAAGAGTACGAATACAAAAGGGGGAAGATTTTGGATTTTTGCAATGAGCTTGCTACATTTTTCATGGAGCTAGAGAGTGCTGGAAAAGATTTTAGTGAAAAAGAAAAGGTTAACTGTCTACTGATGAAGTTACCCGATGAGTTTGAGAACATAGTGAACCGTGTGCAGGAATTGCCGGACTCAAGGTGGATATGTAACTCAGTGGTAGGAATGATTCTCGTTCGGGAGAATACAATTGAGATCCGAAGGGGAAGAAAGAGTGGGCAAGCCTTGGCAGTTGAGACTGACTGGAGGAACAAGGATTCTCGGAGAACGGTCGGAAATTACGGAGGGGGGGAGCACAAAAATCAGACCGACGAGTTCGGACTAAGGGCTCCCAAGGGTTTAAGTCATTTCTGTAAGAAACCAGGGCACTATATGGCGGAGTGCACTAAACTAAACGAGCTTCGGTTAAAGAAGGGGCAGACCGGTGGAACCCCGAGAGGAAAGAAAAACGCCCTTGTGACACATGTACATGAGGTGGAATCTAAAGACAAGGACGATGAGCTCCTATTGGATGAGGAGTTGGAAGCTACAAACGAGGTAAAAATTCCACGAAAGCAAAAATGTGCTTTCGGTGGATTGAAAGGTGAAGCAGGCTGGATTGTAGATTCAGGTGCCTCCATGCACATGTGTAAGGATAAACACATGTTCACTAAGATAAGAAAGATTCCCACCATAGAGATAGAGTACGGGGATGGGAAGATAGTCACTACCACTCTTGTACGATCGGTAGGTCTAAAAGTGTTGGTAGAAGGAAAGACATCCATAGGTAGATTCTCTGACGTATTGTTAATTTTTGGAGATGAACAAAAACCTCATCTCTACGTCTGTATTAGATGATAAGGGTTTTGACAATAGCACTAGGAAAGGAGTCTTTACTGCTCGTTTTGAGGAGGAAGTTTATTTCACCGCTGAAAAAGGTAGCCAAGCGATGTTAAGGCTAATTTTAAGCAATGAAAAGAAGAAACCGTATTATGCTGGTGTTCATGATATAATGATGTGGCATAAGAGGCTTGGGCATGTGAATCTAGATAAGCTAAGAGAGATGAAAAAGATGGGAGTGGTGGAAGGAATTCAGTTCAGTGAGAGTGAGAATCTAAGTGATTGTAGTGGATGTGCTCAAGGTAAAGCACACATATTGCCCTTTCCCAAAACAACCACCTATAGTGGAGAAAAAATTATATATTTAGTACACACAGATATTTGGGGACTGGCCAAAGTGCCCTCACCGGAGGGGAAGAGATTTATAATGACTATCACTGATGATTCGTCTCGGTATTCCAGAGTGTATTTTTTGAAAAACAAGTCAGAAGATCCGGATTGTTTTAGACAATATAAAGCATGGAGCGAAAAACTCCATGAAACTCCAATCAAGAGAGTAAAGAGTGACAATGGTGACGAGTATACTTCTAACCAGTTTCAGGATTTTCTGAGGGAAGATGGAGTCCAACACCAAAAGACAGTTCCAAAAAACCCAGAATAGAATGGGGTAGCTGAAAGGTTAAATAGAACACTAAGTGATAGTGCTAGAAGTATGTTGTCAGATAAAAAGATAGGAAAAAGGTTTTGGGCAGAAACAATGAACTGTGCTAATTACCTCAAAAATAGAGTTTTTACTTCAGCTATAGAAGATCAAACACCTTAGGAGAGATGGATAGGCCGGAAACCAAACATATCTCACTTAAAGGTTTTCGGCAGTCAAGTATTCAGTCTAGATACAGATCGGTCTAATTGGAAGCTAGATCCTAAAGGAAAACCGGGATACTTATTAGGATATGATGAGGATGTTAAAGGATATAGAGTTTATGATCTAAAAAGGAAAGATATAATCTTAGTAAAGCATCTAGTAGTTATGGATAAAGGAAAGTTTGTGGATCCCTTTAAATATACGAAGTCAGTAAAAATCAGATTTGAGTCAGAAATTTCCGATGACTTTGAACTTCCTAACTATCAAAGTTTTAGAGAAGATGGTACAAATCAGACCGAAAAGGACTCGGCTGTGGAAACTCCAGTGAGAACTCTACCCGAAGCGGAAGACATGATGGAAATTGATGGGAATAAAAGGATAAGGGAGAAGCCGAGATTGTTCGAAAGAACCCACGAGAGCCATCTATTTTGGCCACAGATTTTGAGGGGGGGAGGAGAAGCAGTAAAAGATTACAAGAAAAACATGTTAATATCAAGGTAACAAAATTATCTTATCAAGATGAACCTCAAACTTATAGAGAAGCGATGACTTGTCCAGAAACGAACCGGTGGAAGACAACCATCAATGAGGAGATGGTCTCAGTTATGGCAGCCGATACTTGGGAGCTAGTGGACTGTCCACCTAACCGAAAACCAATCGGTTGTAAGTGGGTTTTCAAATTAAAACTGAACCTGGATAACACCATTGAGCGTTATAGAGCCCGATTAGTGGCAAAAGGATTTACACAGAAAGAAGGAATCGACTACGAGGGAACCTTTGCCCCGGTCATCAAATTTCCCTTTGTCCTCATACTTCTCAGTCTAGCAGCATCGAAAAACATGGAGGTGCATTAGATGGACATCAAGACAACCTTTTTGCATGGAGAATTGGAATAGGAGATCTTCATGCGACAACCCAAAGGATTTGTGGAGGAAGGAGAGGAGAGTAAGGTATGCCGGCTGATTTAATCCATTTACGGTTTGAAACACCCGCCTCGACAGTGGAATAAGAAACTTGATGAGTTTCTTACCGGTCTGGGATATATCCAGATCAGCTCACATCACTCAATCTAAATTTTTGAAGATGAGGAAGGTATTATATTTATTGGAATTTATGTTGATGGTTTACTTATTTTAAGTAAATCAATGGAAAAAATTAATAAACTGAAAACCGATCTTAAGGGGAGATTTGAAATGAAGGATATGTGAGAAACAAAATATTTTTTGGGAATCCAAGAAGAAAGAGACCGAGAAAGAAAGATTATAAGATTGACTCAAAACAAAGCAATAGGGAACATGTTGGAAAAATTTCAGATGGATAAAGCTAATAGTTGTACAACTCGAATAAAGTGAAAGAAGGGAAGTGAGGGGATTGAGGAAGAAGGAGTCATAGTCTTAGATGAGGAATTAAGTCATGAAGAACAGAAGTTCATGCAGACTATTCCTTAAAAGCAAGTAGTGGGAAGCCTAATCTATTTTATGAATTGTACCCGGCCAGATTTAATTGCAGCTGTAGGAGAGCTCAGTAGAAGTCTAAATGCTCCCACTAAGAAGGATTGGGAGGTGGCTTAGAGTCCTTAGATATTTGATAGGAACTAGGGATCTATGGTTGCCTTTGGGTGGGGAGAATATTGACATCACTACTTGGAGTGATGCCAGTTATGGTGATGCTCCGATGAGGAGATGTACTTTTGGATATATATTATATGTTGGTTATGGGGCTTGCTGTTGGAGTAGCAAACATCAAAAAGTTATTGCTCAGTCCACCATGGAGGCTGAGTATATGGCCACTTGCTCTGCTGTAAAAGAATTGATGTGGGTCAAGTCTTTGCTTGGTAAGCATGGTCACCTTAAGAGTGGTGTGTAGAAAATTTTTTGTGATAATCAGGCTGTAATCGCTATATCTGCCAATCCTAAACATCATTTTAAAGCTAAACACATGGACATTCGACTCAACTTTGTTAGAGAGAAAGTAAAAACAAAATAATCAGTTTAGAATACCAACCAGATAGTGAGATGGTAGCAAATATGATGAGAAAACGTGTGCCTTCCCCTAAACTAATTTTCTACGAGAAGTGTGGACAGAAATTAAAGATTGACTAGAAAATGAGGGGAGTGTAAAAATCGATGGTTATTTTATTATATTCTAGGTCTAAATTGGAATATAGAAAGAAGCCGAGGAAGTCTGCCTCTAACTTCTCTCTCCAACTCCCACACTTGTTGCTGTCAGTGAGAAGTTGGAGAGGAAGCTAAAGCCATGGCTACCTAGGCTATCCAGAGGTTTACGGGAAATAGATTAGTCAATTTACAGATAGGTAGGTTTAATTACTAAAAGGTGTATGCCGGTAACAAGATTTGATCTTGGTACCTGCTGACCGTCAGAACGCCGGTAGCAGTTAGCCTTAACCGTTAATTCTAGAAGTTACGATACATACTATAGAGTTTGATATTTATTTAAATGTTAACAAGTAGGAAAATTCATTTAACAACGAATGTTTACGGAACAAAGATCCCGTTATGTAAACGTACGGATTTCGGTATGGACAAGAAACATGTACCGCGCATTTTGTTTCTTTTACGAAACAAATACCGCACAAGCATTTGTTGAAATCACTAGATTTAGGGGATGTATATCCTAGGTCTTAATTAAAATAAATAGAAAAGCAGAGGGCAGCCTGCCTCCACCTTCTCTCTCTCGCCCCCACACTTGTTGTAGTCACTGAAGGAGAGAGAGGGCGTTGGAGCCATGGCTGCCTTAGCTCCATAGGTAGGGCTTAAGAGTGACCTAAGTCACTCTCAACCAAAAAGGTTGAGTCCGGCAGGACTCGAACCTCCGACCGGTAGGGCGAGGCATAGCCGTCAACCCTTACCAGTCTGTCGTAGTAGTCCGTTAGGATACATGGGGCTCGATAGCTATTTAAACAATAGATAGACGACTAATCCGATTAACGAAATTACAAATATGATACATAGAAACTAGTTGGGAAATTAAGTGCGCACGAAATAAATGTACCAGACATTTGTTTTGAATGGCTGGAATTAAAGCCGACTTAGATCCGACGGCTCACATCATCGGCGAGATCATGGAATGACCGCTTTGGCGATTTGCGGATGTAACATAACATGGCAACACGTGGCAATATGTCAGTGGGAAGCCGGAATCTCTGGGAACGTGAGGATAAGTCCGGAGGAGACAGGCATCCACTCCATGGCCTTGTCGTACACAGGCCGTACAGAAAGTACATCGGCCATGGTACTTTTCTGTACTATACAGTCTTCTGATTGGTCCCGTACTTCAGTAGATAGGGGTTGTGAGAGGGTTTTGGACTTAGTGGATTGAGGAGGTAGCCGCCTCTCTCCCAACAAGCTTGTATAAATATTGGCATCTTTGCCGCTTGATAATTAATCACCTGGTAAGGCGTTTTCAGTAATTCTTTTTGCTGTGGACTCACGGGAGTCCAGACTGCACAGGGGTGCAGTCACGTTATCTATTTATATGCTAGGGTAGGAGTTGCTCTCGTTGAAAGTGGGTTAGTCAAAAACTACCTAGAGGCTTCCTCATTCTTGGTCCAAATGGAGGACACAGAATTGCATGGAGGAAAACGACAAAAAAAACCTGTAACTTTAGCACATGCGAAAGTACCCTTAGATGCAAATTGAAACGAAACCTCTTTAAAGTGAAGTACAATACAGCCTAGGTTCCTTACGAGTTCTATTTGTTAAGAAAACCTTGTGTCACAGTGTCCACAGCGTAGCGTAAATGTCCCACACGCCGTAATCGGGTATGTCAATAGGGTCATAGGGTCTGTTTTGTGTTTTTTTATAATAATAATAATAAATAAAATTAACCCTAAATATACGGTCGCGGGGAAAATACGAGGTGTGGCCCCAATCAAGGCTCTCGCGCGTGCGAAAAATCGCAAGGTTCAGTACTGTCATGTAAGTTTTGTACAGAAATATTAAAACGCACTGAATAAAATAAACTTTGTACACTATAATAAAATTATATAACGAACCGGCGTAAAAAATATCAATTGAAATTGAATGAAAAAAATACGCGTCGTCACGCGCGACGAAATCGAGCCACACTATCTACGAATCAACATTTTTACATTGACAACGGAATTTCATTTTGTGCTTTTTAATATTTCAGTCCAAGATTTACAGTACTTCACTTTAAAGAGGTTTCGTAATTTGCGTCTAAATTCAAGGTAACGTTTAGACTAGACTAAATTTCAATTTTACGGCTTAGTTAATATCCAACGTGTAGAACTAAAGGTTTTTATTTGTATTTTCTAGGTCTAAACATGTTAAGATAAAGAGCACAAAAGAAGCAGAGGCAATCTGCTCCTTATTCCTCTCTCCAACTCCCACACTTGTTGTAGTCACTGAAGGTTGGAGTGAAAGCTAGAGCCATGGCTGCCCATGCTGTCCAGAGAGAGACAAGTAGTAGTTTGGTAGGTTTACCAAAAGGATTTTGACGGACCTAGGATTTGATCTTGGTACCTACCGTTTGTCAAGCTAAGCAGTAGCGTGTAGCTTTATCCTATTAGTCTAAGATCAGTGTTGTGGTATATAGAGTTTCATAAATATTTACAGACGTATTAGGAGACAATTTCATTTAACGGCGTGAAAAGGTTCTTAGGACATAGATACAGTTTTGTCTAGTACGGTGTACGGTACTCCACGAAACAAATATCGCTCATTTGTTTCAACCACGAAAGAAATACCATGCAATCATTTTCGACGGCTAAAATTGAAAGCCAATCTTGATCGAACGACTGCGATAGATGCCGAGATCGTGGAATGGGCACTTTGGCGGTTTTCAATCATCGCCATGTCAAGTGACACCTGGCACAAACACATTGGCTTGCGGCATCTCCGGAGAATACGGGAAAGAATCCAAATATGGCAGGCGTCGACATTTTGGCCATGTTGTACGATGGTCATACAGAAAGTACTTTGGCAACTGTACTTTTCTTTACGACACAATAATCTGATTGGTACCGTACTCTAGTAGTATACGGTTTAGAGAGGGATTTAGGACTTAGAAAATTTGGGAGGTAGACCCTTCTCTCCTAGAAAACTGAAGTACTAAGGGTCAAGTTTGACCCTTCATAATTTACTGCTCAGGGAAGCAAATTCAACGATTCTTTTTGCTATCGACTCCACCGAGTCTTCTCTTCACACGGGTGAAGTTGGTCACAGTTGTCATTGTGGTTGTTATTCTGTTGAAATTCAAACGGGTCAGGGTTATCATAGGGGCTTCGAGTGAGTTGCCTACTGTAAGGGCCAATAGAGGTCTCAAAGTTTCAAGTTATGGGCCCACCCTCTAGGGTACCCATATTTAATGGAACAGCCTTCATATATTGGGAAATTATAATGACGCGGGCTTTATGTGAAAAGAGGTTTTGGGGGATGGTAAGTGGACGAGTGAGGCGTTCATCCAGTGTAGCCATTCCTCCTAGGTTTAGGTGAAGCATGTTAACTAGAAAAGCAGGCCCAACTCCATCAGAGGATTCGGAAGACGGGGAGAGTATTGTGATGGAAAAAGGGAAAGTAAAGGAGACAGTTACACCAATAGCAACACTTAACTCAACTGGTTCAACGTTCATGTCACCTATTCCGAGGAATGAAGAGAATGATGTTGATACTTAGGACTACAAAATTATGGCTGCCAAACACTTCATTCTTCGCCATCTTACTCAAGGACTTGCATCTCCTCATTTGCAGGTGAAAAAAAAATGTGATTTTTGGACTACCCTCATAGAGATGTACCAGAGTGGTATGGACCAGAGTGGTACTATTCAGCAGCAGTACTTTGCTGATCAAAAGATGCAACTCTAATACCTCTATAGGTTCTCAAAGTAGGCAGCTCACACTAAGCCTCTAAGATAACCCTGACACCTTTGTGTTTCACCAAGAATAAATGCCACCTTCGCAAACAAAAACTCTGACCACCTTCACCCATATAAAAGCAAGACTCCCGTGAGTCGATAGCAAAAAAAATATATGAATTTTCTCCCTTGAGCAGTGAGTTATGGAGGGTCAAAGTTGACCTTTTGTATAGAAGCTCTCTCGGAGAAAGGGTCCTGTCTACCAAATTTTCCTAAGTCCTATCTCTCTCTAAAACTCTATCTATTGAAGAACGGAACCAATCATAATAATGTATTGTAGAGAAAGGTACAGGTGTCGGTGTACTTTCTGTACGGCCATTGTACGACACGGCCAACAAGTCGACATATTTCATATTTGGATTCGTTCCTGTAATCCCCGGAGATGTCGTAATCCAATGTGGTTGTGCCACGTGTCAATCCATGTGGCGATGACCACAAACAGCCAAAATCTTATTCCACAATCTCGGCATCCTTCGCTGCCGTCTGATCAAAACCGAGTTTAAATCGTAGCCGTCATAAATACTTGCGCGGTATTTGTTTCCTTGTCGAAACAAAATGTGTTGTATCCGTTTCGAAACCGTACCGTACTCGGTACTTTTACAAAACGGTATCTATGCATGACGTATATAGTTTCCGTTAAATGAATTAGTTCACGTCTAACTATTTAAATATTTGTCAAACCTTATATAATTTACCATTAGTCTTATGCTTGTAGGATTAAGCTAACCCCACCAACTAACTTGACGGATGGCAGGCACCAAGATCAAATCATGGGTCTGTCAAGTATTCTTTTAGTAAACCTACTAAAAACAATTTCGTGTCTCTTTGTGGACAGCACAGGCAGCCATGGCTCTAGCTCCCTCTTCAACCTTCATTGACTGCAACAAGTGTGGAAGTTGAAGATAGGAGTTAGAGGCAGACAACCTCGACTTCTTTTCAGCATTTCATTTTAGACTTAGAAAATACTAAAAGAACCACTAATATCTACACTCCCCTTATTTTCTAGTCACTCTTTAATTTCATACCACACTTCTCCCTTCAGAAAATTAGCTTAGGGGAAAGCACAGGTTTGGTCATCATATCTGCTACCATCTCCCTATCTAGTAGGTACTCTAAAATGATAATTTGATTTCCACCTCTTCTCTAACAAAGCTTAGTCTAATGTCCATGTGCTTGGCTTTAAAATGATATTTAGGATTGGCAGCAATAACAATTGCTGCTTGATTATCACAAAATATTTTGTGCACACCACTCTTAAGGTGACCAAGCTCAAGCAAATAGCTGACCCACATCGATTCTTTTACAACAGAGTAAGAGGCCATATACTCAGCCTCCATGGTGGAATGAGCAATAACCTTTTGATGTTTGCTACTCGAACAACAAGCCCCATCACCCACATATAATACATATCCAGAAGTACACCTCATCATCAAAGCCTCACCATAACTACCATCTATAACAGAGTTACTAAGAATTGTACACTATTGTTAGGAACAAGGATGGTGTAGTTGCGGTTTAAGAGCAGCGCAGCTGCAACGACAGAGTATCATTGCATAGCAATGTAGCAACTTAGTATTGTAACATAACAACGCAGCGTAGCAGTATAGCAACGCTGTAGAATGTAGATTTGACTACATTGTTCTAGAAAATAGTTAGATAGATCGTGGTTGACTGAGAAGGTCCACGTGTACATAAGGATAGTACCTAGCTGATTAGTTTAAATAGTGCAGTAAACTTAGTCAATTGCAGACTCTTTTAAGAAGACCTTCACAGCAAGCTTTCAACTTGTAATCTCCTTCCGAATAATAAAGCTCAACCTTTATCCGTGTGTGTTGTGTACTGTTGTTGTTGCTACGAGGAGATCCTTAGAGTCTTTCCGCTGTGCATTGGGGTGTGTTGTGGTTTACCTTGTCCCCTTTTACATTGGTATTGGAGCCTTTCCTTCGTGACCTTTCACAGCAAGCTTTCAACTGTAATCTCCTTCCGAATAATAAAGCTCAACCTTTATCCGTGTATGTTGTGAACTATTGCTGTTGCTACGAGGATATCCTTGGAGTGTTTCCACTGTGCATTGGGGTGTGTTGTGGTTTACCTTGTCCCCTTTTACATTGGTATTGGAGCCTTTCCTTCGTGACTCCACAGCATGACAGAGCACGGCGTATCCACAGCGGTCATGTTGGCTCAAGTTCTTCGGGAGTTAGAAAATGTCTGATTACAGAATGCTCATCTGAGCGACACCGTCGCAACTTTGGAATCTTGTCTTGGTGAAAGACCTCATGGAGGCGCACAGAGAGGCAAGAGGAGGCCTAAATTAAGACTCTTCGACGAGTTTGAGCTGGCCGGGCACAAGTACCTTGATGGATGGTTGTTCTCCATTGGGAATTATCTCGAGAATTTTCCAAGCCTGTCGGACCGTGAGAAGATTCACTACGCGGGTGGTCTTCTTAAAGGGACAGCGCGAGCATGGTGAGGAACGATGGTCGAAAAAGAGGAGATACTGGCTGATTGGACCCTTTTCATTCAGCTCCTCCGTGACTCTTGGCAACCCGTCAATACGGTTAAGGCTGCAAGGGATCAAATCGCAGTTTTGAAGCAACTTACCTCGGTGTTGGAGTACACGCAGCCGTTCTTGGAATGCAAAGTTCAAATACCAACGATGACGGGGGACGAAGCCTTGGATCGTTACGTGAAATGAATAAAAGCCTCCATTCGTAAGGATGTGGAACAATGGCTCGCTCGAGAAAGTATGACTTCCTAACCTCTCGGAGATTATCCAGTTTGCGGAACGGACCGATTCGGTTACTTCACCTTCCGTAGATCCTACCACTTTGGGTCGAGTAGCGGCAGAGGAGGTCAACGAGATGATGGTCCATCCCCCATGGAGCTCGGGGCGATTAATGAGGATAAAGAGGTGGTCAACGTGCTTCGGAAGAAGAAGAAGACTACCAAGGCCAAAACCAATGACTTGTCCTCGAGGAGCTCCAACAGAGGAAGCAAAACGGCTTATGTTTCTAGTGCGGTTCCCCAGATCATATGGCCCAAGAATGCCCAAAAAGGAGAGGTCCTAAGAAGGGCAAGCTTAACGTCATGAGGTTAGCTGGTGAAAGGGGTGATCCTTTGATATTTCAAGGTCGGATCGGAGTGAGTGCAGGTAGCTTTATGGTGGACTCCGGCGCGTCAAGGAACTTCATCAACGAGGTGAACGTGAAAAAGTTGAAACTTCCTCTCGTGGTTCTATCGGATCGTCAGACGGTACAATTGGCCGACGGAAGTACCCTATTGATTACTCATCGCACTCCGAGGTTACGCGTCGGAATTGGGAAGTTTCACTGGTTTGACACCCTTCATGTATTACCGCTTGGAGACCATGAAGTAATCTTGGGGAAACCATGGCTGCAAAAGTGGAACCCAACGATCGATTAGAGAAGTGGTTACATGAGAGTTAAAAAAGGTGAAAAAGAGTTTGAGGTAAAGGTGGGAGTGGTTGGTAAGGGATCGGAAAAGGGACACCTGCTTTCGGCCTTACAGCTTAAGAGGGCACTCAAAAAAAAGGGAAACAATTCGTATGGTGGTCGTCCAACCTATAGAAGAGACGAAAGAGGGGATTCGAGAGGAATGGAGTAATAAAGATCCTGACTTTGACTCAAAAGGAGGTGATGACACTGGAAAGTCTTCCGTAGAGGCCCCGGAAATCGTGACAAAACTTTTTGCGTAGTATGTTGATGTCTTTCCCCCGAAGATCTCGGAACGTTTACCTCTTAAGCGCGAAGTAGACCACAGGATAGAGCTTGTTCCCGGAGCGGTACCCCCCGCAAATCGATATACAAGATGAGCTACAGTGAATTAGATGAACTCAAAAAGCAACTTGCAGAATTAGTCGACGCCATAGCAATCGAACCGAGCAAGTCACCGTATAGAGCCCTTGTCCTCTTCGTGAATACAAAGGATGGAAGTTTTCATATATGTGTGGATAACCGAGCGCTAATTAAGTTGATGGTGAAAAATGCGTACCCTCTACCAAGGAAAGATAAATTGTTAGACGGGTTAAGAGGTGCCAAATATTTTTCGTATATCGAGTTACGAAGTGGTTATCACCAAATCTGAATTGCCGAGGAAGATGTGGAAAAGACCGCATTCCGCACTCAGTACCGTCATTTCCAATTTTTGGTTATGCCATTTGGGTTGACCAACGCGCCGACGACCTTTATGCATTTGATGAACTCAATCTTTCGGCATTATTTGGAAGCCTTCGTAATTGTCTTCTTGGACGACATCTTGGTGTATAGCAAGACATTGGAGGATCATGAGGAGCACATGCGAACGGTCTTACAAGTCTTTCGAGAGAACAAGTTGTAAGCAAAGAGGAGTAAATGTGACTACTTGAAGGAGAAAATTGAGTTTTTGGGTCATGAGGTGAGCCGGGATGGGATCCCAGCACATCACAACAAAACTAGAGCAGTAACAGAGTGGCTGAAGCCGACTAACGTTACGGAGTTATGGAGCTTTCTTTGACTATGCTCCTACTATCGTCGTTTCATAAAAGGTTTCGCAAAAATTGTTGCACCACTCACAGATTTACTGAGTGGAAAACAGCGCAAGGGGCAGCCTTTCACACGCTAAAGGAGCGGTTAGTTATCGCCCCTGTGTTAGCTGTTCCCGATCCGGAGTTACCTTGGACGATAATTACCGACGCCAACGATACGCCTATTGGAGCGATCCTTATGCTGGATCAGGGCAAGGGCCTTCAACCCATTGCCTACGCGGTCCGGAACTAAAGGCAGCGGAATTTAACTGGGCCACACATAAAAAGGAGACAATTGCAATTATTAACGCGTTGAAGGTTTGGAAATGATACGTTCAAGGGAAGCGGATCATCATCATCAGCGATCACCACGCCTTACAATATCTTTAGACATAGCCAAAGTTGTCAAAGAAACAGGTTCGATGGATGACGTTTCTTCAAACCTTCGGACCGGGGTTAACTATTGAGTATAAACAGGGCAAGACAAACCCGGCAGATGCGCTGTCGAGAAGACCAAGAGTAGCTGCGCCAGTGACGGAGCAAGGTTCGCAATCATCACAGGATTGAAGTGAAAGTTCCGTGAGCAAGGACACGGCAGCGTCGGACAAAGCGCAAGATCCACAAATCAGCGCTAAGACAAGTACAGTACAAGTGGATGATCAGCGGCTGCATAGGATCAAGGCTGCATACGACGAAGACGATGCTATCAAGGAACAAGTTAAATGGAAGGTATTGGTTAGAACCACCAACGGTATGTGGCGGTACAGACCGAGTTAGACAACGAGACTATATGTTGTGACAAACTAAGAGTTACCTCATACGATCATAAAATTAAGTCATGACGAGCCGCTCAGTGGACATTTCGGACGGGATAAAACAATCGCACGCGTTGCTGAGGCGTATTATTGGCCAAAAATGACTCCGGCCATGGCAGAATATGTCAAGACATGCGACTCTTGTAACAAAAAAAAATCGGAATCGGGTCATCAAGGTTTGTTCCAACCTCTGCCGATACAATCGGTTCCTTGGGAAGCGATTTCAATAGACTTCATCGTTGCTCTTCCGTTGACTCGAGAAGGTTATGACTCCATCTTCCTCGTCGTAGATTATTTGACGAAAATGGCCCATTTCCTACCCACAACAACAACAGCTAGAACTCGGGATGTGGCAGAGTTTTTCTTTCGGGAGATATTCCGCCATCACGGACTTCTGAAGAGGATCGTCACCAACTATGATAGAAAGTACGTTAGCCACTTTTGGAGAAGTCTGTTGGAATTGTGTGGAACGCAGTTGGCCATGTCTACAGCTTATCATCCTCAGACCGATGGTCAGACCGAAAGGGTAAACAAGACTTTAAAGGAGGCTTTACGCGCTTATGTATAGGTGCACCAAACGGATTGGGTGAACCATTTGATGGCGATTGAAGTGGCCTATAACAGTGCGGTGCACCCGTCCACTAATACTACACCATTTTCCCTCAATGGGCGAGAACCCATCCTTCCCCAAAATTAATTGGTCACAGATTGCCCTGCGCCCGTAGCTCTGGACTTTGCAAAATCGTTGGAAGGGAATCTGGAAAAGGCGGCAAAGGCCCTCTAGCTTGCAAAGGACCGTCAAAAGTTGCAGGCGGACGTTCACCGAAAAGACATCGTCTTTAGTGTGGGTGATAAGGTTTGCCTTAATATGGCAAACATGTCATTACCGGGTGCCCTCTCCAAGAAATTGGCACCGAGATTTTTAAGACCATTCACTGTCCTTTCAAAGGTGGGAGAGGTGGCCTATAAATTAAATATTCCGAAGGCATGGCATATCCACAATGTTTTCCATGTTTCCCTACCCAAGCCGTTTCGCGACACTGATTCGATTTTTCCTAATCGACGCCTGCATACCGCATTACCGCCCATTCAGGGTACCTCGGATGAGTACGAGGTGGAGGAGATCCTTCAATCGCGTCGCCTTCGAAATTCTAACTCCACACAATAATTGGTGCGTTGGAAGGGCTACGAAGTTGAGGATGATTCTAAGGTGGTCGAAAAGGATCTAAATTCACCCACTTTGCTGCGCTGGTTTACGCATAGTGCGGACACTCAGCTTAACCGGAGGGGCAATCGCAAAGGACACAATAAAGGAACGAATCGCAATGTCGCAACCATCGCAATCATTTTAGGGACTCGACGAAGGAATGCAGCGGCGATAATAATGGACCGCAGCACTGTGGTTGCGCAACCACCGAAGCGAAGCATAGCAGCGATGCCGTCAAAGAATTACAGCGCCACCGCTGCGCTGACAGGAAATCGCAACAACGCAATTGTGAATCACAACATTGGTGACGAGGAACCCGCAATTTTGTCAAAGTAGCGCAATTTAAGAAATGTTGGACGCTGCGATACCCTCGCAAGCTGCGACGTTTGGAAAAGTCCAACAGTGAAACCCTCAACCCTCGCGGGTAAAGTCGCCATCAGCCTTCGCAACCAACCTAGTCGAAGCAGTTTGAAGAGCGTCTTGTTCTACACAGCCAGCTTACCTTCGCATTTTGTTTGACATCAAAAAAAATACCGCGCAAGTATTTATGACGGCTACGATTGAAATCCGGTTTTGATCGGACGGCCGCGAAGGATGTCGAGATCGCGGAATAGGATTTTGGCGGTTTGCAATCACCGCCACATCGAATAACACGTGGCAAAACCACATTGGATTGCGGCAACTCCGGGGATTACAGAAACGAATCCCGATATGACATGTGTCGACATTTTGGCCATGTCGTACGATGGCCGTACAGAAATTACACCGGCACCTGTACTTTTCTGTACGACCACAGTAATTTGATTGGTGCCGTACTTCAGTAGATAGAGTTTTAGAGGGGGAATAGGACTTAGAACATTTTGGGTAGGTAGCTGCCTCTCCTAGAGAGCACCTTGTATAAATGGCAAACTTTGGCCAACCATAACTATCAATTTACTTGACCATTTTCAGTGATTCTTTTTGCTGCGGACTCAAGGGAGTCCAGGATACACAAGAGTGTAGTCGGTTAGAGTTTTTGTCTGCCAGGGTGGCGGTATTTCTAAGGGAAAGTCGAAGTGGGTGAATGTGTCTAAATCTCATATTCTAACTTTGCATTCTTTGGTGGAACATGGGGTCAGTTATTTGGGTTTATATCAACTTGGAGTTGGCACTATCTAGATAAGCTTCTTTTGGATCTGCTTACTCTGAGGGCCAATGGAGGTCTCAAAGTTTCAAGTATTAGTAGAAGGAGAGACATCCATAGTTATATTCTCGGATGTATTGTTTATTCCGGCGTTGAACAAAAACCTCATCTCTACATCTGTATTAGATGTTATGGGTTTTGATACTAGCACTAGGAAAAGAGTCTTTACTAATACTTTTGAGGAGGAAGTCTATTTCACTGCTGAAAATGGTATCCAAGGGATGTTTAGACTGATTTTCACAATGAAAAAAAAGAAATTTAATATGCTCGTGTTCATGATATAATGATGTGGCATAAGAGGCTCGGGCATAAAAATCTAGATAAGTTAAGAGAGATGAAAAAGATAGGAGTGGTGGAAGGGATTAAGTTCGGTGAGAGTGAGAATCTAAGTGATTGTAGTAGATGTACTCAAGGTAAAGCACACAAGCTATCCTTCCTAAAAACAACCACCTATAATGGAGAAAAGATTCTAGATTTAGTACACACAGATATTTGGGGACCGACCAAAGTGCCATCACCGGGGAGGAAGAGATTTATGATGAGTATCACTGATGATTGGTCTCGGTATTCCAGGGTGTATTTTTTGAAAAACAAGTCAGATGCTCAGGATTATTTTAGAGAATATAAAGCATGGAGCGAAAAACTCCATGAAACTCCAATCAAGAGAGTAAGCAGTGACAATGGTGGAGAGTATACTTTTAACCTGTTTGAGGATTTTCTATGGGAAGATGGAGTTCAACACCAAAAGACAGTTCCAAAAAACTCGGAACAGAATGGGGTAACTGAAAGATTAAATAGGACACTAAGTGATATTGCTAGAAGTATGTTGTCCGATAACAAGATAGGAAAAAAATTCTAGGAAGAAGCAATGAACTATGCTAATTACCTCAAAAATAGAGTTCTTACTTCAGCTATAAAAGGTCAAACTCCTTATGAGAGATGGACCGGCGGGAAACCAGGCATATCTCACTTAATGGTTTTCGGCAGTCAAGTGTTCACTCTAGATACAGATCGGTCTAATTCGAAGCTAGGTCATAAAGGAAAACTGGGGTATTTATTAGGATATGATGAGGATTTAAAACGATACAGAGTTTATGATCTAAAAAAGGAAGATATAATCTTAGTAAAACACCTAGTAGTTATGGATGAAGGAAAGTTTGTGGATCCTTTCAAGTATACAAAGTTAGGAAAAATCAGATTTAAGTCAAAAAATTCCGATGACTTTGAGCTTCGTAATTATCCACGTTTCAAAGAAGATGACATTCTTGAAGATACGAATCAGACCGAGAAAGAATCGTCGTGGAAACTCCAGTGACAACTTTACCCAAAGCGGAAAACGTATCGGAAATTGATCCGGAATCAAAGGACAGAGGAGAAGCCGAGATTGTTCGACGGAACCCACTGAAACCATCTTTTCTAGCAACCGATTTTGAGGGAGGAAGGAGAAGTATCAAAAGGTTGCAAGAAAAACAGGTTAATAACAAGGTAACAAAACTATCTCATCCGGATGAACCTCAAACTTATGGAGAGGCGATGAACTGTCCTGAAAGGAACCGGTGGAAGACAACCATCAATGAGGAGATTGCCTCAATTATGGCAGCCGATACTTGGGAGATGGTGGATTGTCCACCTAACCGAAAGCCAATCGGTTGTAAGTGGGTGTTGAAATTAAAACTGAACCCAGATAACACCGTTGAGCGCTACAAGGGCCGGTTAGTGGTCAAAGGATTTACACAAAAAGAAGGAATTGACTACGAGGAAACCTTTGCCCCGGTCGTCAGATTTCCTTCTGTCCGCATACTTTCCGTCAAGCAGCATTGGAAGACGTGGAAGTGCACCAGATGGACATCAAAACAACCTTTTTGCATTGAGAATTGGAAGAGGAGATCTTCATGCGAGAACCCGAAGGATTTGTGGAGCAAGGAGAGGAGAGTAAGGTATGTCGGCTGATTAAATCTCTTTAATGGTTTGAAACAGGCACCCCGATAGTGGAATAAGAAGCTTGATGAGTTTCTTACCGGTTTGGGATATATTCAGATCATCGCAGATCACTCAAACTATGTTTTGTAAGATGAGGAAGGTGTTATTTTTATTGCAATTTATGTTGATGATTTGCTTGTTTTAGGTAAATCAATGGACAAAATTAATAAACTGAAAAATTGATCTTAAGGGGAGATTTGAGATGAAAGATATGGGGGAGGCAAGATATATTTTGGGAAATCAAGTAGAAATAGAAAGAGAAAGAAAGATTATAAGACTGACTCAGAAATAAGAAATAGAGAACATGTTGGAAAAATTTCAGATGGATAAGGCTAATAGTTGTACAACTCCAATAGAGTTAACGAAGGGAAGTGAGAGAAGTGTGGAAGAAGGAGTCATAATCTTAGATGAGGAATTAGGTATTGAAGAACAAAAGTTCATCAAGACTATTCCTTACAAGCAAGTAGTGGGAAGCCTAATCTACTTTATGAATTGTACCCGGTTGGATTTCGCTGCAGGTGTAGGAGTGTTGAGTAGGAGTCTAAATACTACCACTGAGAGATATTGGGAGGCAACTAAGAGAGTCTTTAGATATTTGATAGGAATTAGAAATCTATGGTTGCATTTGGGGGGGAGGGGTATTGACATCACTACTTGGAGTGATGCCAGTTACGGTGATGCTCTGGTCAGGAGATATGGTGATGCTATGATGAGGAGATGTACTTCTGGATATGTATTGTATGTGGGTGATGGGGCTTGTTGCTAGAGTAACAAACAACAAAAAGGTATTGCTCAGTCCACCATGGAGGTTGAGTATATGGCCTCTTGCTCTGCTGTAAAATAATTGAAGTGGATCAAGTCTTTGTTTGGTGAGCTGAGTCACCTTAAGAGTCGTGTGCAGAATGTTTTTTGTGGTAATCACGCAGCAATCGCTATTGCTGCCAATTCTAAACATCATTTTAAAGCCAAACACATGGACGTTATACTCAGCTTTGTTAGAGAGAAGGTAGAAGACAAAATAATCAGTTTAGAGTACAGACCAAATAGCGAGATGGCAGCACATATGATGACCAAACATGTGGCTTCCCCTAAGCTACTTTTTTGGAGCGAGAAGTGTGGTCTTAAATTGAAGAGTGACTAGAAAATAAGGTGAATGTAAAAATTAAAGGTTTTTATTTCTTTTTTCTAGGTCTAAACATGTAAAGATGAGTCTGTCTTTAACTCCTCTCTCCAACTCCCACACTTGTTGTAGTCACTGAAGGTTGGAGAGGAAGCTAAAGCCATGGTTGCCTATTCTTTCCAGAGAGAGACAGGCAGTAGTTTGGTAGGTTTACCAAAAGGATTTTGACGGACCCAGGATTTTATGTTGTTACTTGTCGTCTGTCAAGTTAAGTTGTAGCCGGTAGCTTTATCTTATTAGTCTAGGATGAGTGTTCAGGTATATAGGGTTTTATAAATATTTATAGACGTATTAGGAGAAAATTTCATTTAACGGCGCGAACACGTTCTTAGGACAAGATACAGTTTTGTCCAGTACGGTGTACGGTACTCTACGAAACGAATATCGCGCATTTGTTTTGACGCCGAAACAAATACCACGCAATCATTTTCGAGGACAAGAATTGAAAGTGGATCTTGATCGAACAACCGCGATAGATGTCGAGATCGCGGAATGGGCGCTTTGGCGGTTTTTGGTCATCGCCACGTCAAGTGACTCGTGGCACAACCACATTGGCTTGCGCCATCTCCGGTGAATACGGGAACGAATTCGGATGTGGCATGCGTCGACATTTTGGCCTCGCGTACGATGGCCGTACAGAAAGTAATTCCGCACCTGTACTTTTCTTTACGGCACAGTAATTTGAATTGTACCGTACTCTATTAGTATAGGGTTAAGAGAGGGATTTAGGACCTAGAAAATTTGGTAGGTAGACCCCTCTCTCCCATAAAGCTCTTGTACAACCCTTCATAACTTACTTCTCAGGGAAGCAAATTCAAAGATTCTTTTTGCTATCGACTCATGGGAGTCTTGTCCTCACAGGGTGGAAGTTGGTCAGTGTTTTTATTTGTCAGGGTGGCAGTTGTTCTCGTGGAAACTCAAACAGGTTAGCGTTATCCTAGGGGCTTCGAGTGAGCTGCCTACTCTGAGGGCCAAAGGAGGTCTCAAAATTTCACAACGTGCTCTCACCATGGAGCTCAAGTAACGACAAAAAATGTGGTTGTCTGCGACACTTTTATTTACTTGTGGTTGTCGCAGTTTTGTTATCGTAAACGTTCGCTGGCCGTGTGAATTGTTAATTTTATTATGACGGTCGAAGTTCGCAAGCGCGACAAAAGTTTAAGCGGTTGAAACAATATTTTGAAAGTCAAAGCTGTCCAACCGATTGAACGTCGAATTTAGATTTTAGACTCAATGTTATTTTACTTGTACCAATGTGTACTTCAAACGTACAATTTTTGACAAAATGATGTAAGTGACTGTGCGGAGCCAAAACAGTCACTACCATGATCAATTCCGTTTATTTATTGGCGCGTGGAAGTTAAAAACCTCATTATGTAACCTGCACACGTGTACTATCTACATAGAAATCGCGCTAAGTGCGGAACTTTTACATGCGGTGCGAGTGCGTTAAGTCCATTAAATACGGCCAAATCGTTTACCCTTTTTAGAAAATCGTACATCTTCACTGATGCCCTGTAGGTGCAATCGACACTGTTCGATTGAATGTACGGTAGCTTCACATAAGTTATAATCGTGGCGTTTTCTTAAAGAAGTCGTTCACAGTTGTCCTTTTCAGAAAGTGGTTCATCTTGTACTTACAATATCCATCGCTTCAAAATTTAATAATTACTCCATTATAATATTTGTAGATTTTCGACGTCCGTTTTTTTCGTATGTCTGTTATTCAAATATTCAAATGTAATTCGTATATCGTATGAGTATTTGAACCAAAAAGCTAGTGTTGTGTATCGATAAGGATTTGTCGATAACCGAAATGGGTTTTTTTTCGGGTAGCCGATAATCGATATATTGGTGAGATATATCGCTATCGGTATTATCGTCGATAAATAACCGATATTTATCGGTTATTATCCGCGATAACAACGATATCGATAACTATCGACGATATCTGTACGGACCGTACACTCAACTGTACGTGTTATTTCCCAGACGCGCCCTACTCACAACCCCTATCTACTGAGGTGTCTACCAATCACATCACTGTTATTGTAGCACAAAAGTACACTAGTCACCATGAGGTCTGTACGGTTTTGGTACGAATCCAGTAAATACGATGTACCTTTCACATCCGACGCCATGGCTTTGTCTCTTTTTTCTTGGGATCCACTGGAGACCGGCCACGTGTCAATCTGTTGGCTTTTTTGGCATAAGCCGCCAAAAGAGCCATTCTTGGATGTCGGCGCTCACGTTGGCCGTCCGCTTGTATTTTCTTATTCCAAGTCGTCCGTTCGATTCCGGCGGCGCGCACAATGTTATTTTGCGTCCGTTGTACTTTGTGTCCGCCGTCCTTTTTCCGTTCACCAGTTTGTCAAGACAATTCCGTACGTTTCCGTAAAATCGCTGTTCAGTTAACCGGCCAAAAAGTAATACAAAGTGCAACGTATCTTTTCGTCAAAGTCCCTACATTTACCGTAAAAAAACGTACATTTCTCGTAGATTTTCCGTTCAGTTTACCGTACAAAAAGTCCTCCGCGTTTTTTTGCGATTTTTTCAATAGTCACGAACTATTCGTAGAAATCGGGGAAAAAAAAAAACGTACGAACAACTATGGTTTCTGTAATATAGTTTTAGAACTATAAAGTATTCTTTTAAATTTGTCAACGTTTATGTGCTGCGCTGTCCGTAATAAATCGCAGTTAAACAGAGACGGAACAGATTCTTATATGTGGCATGCCACGCTATATAAAGTCAATAATATAATACAGTTTGCTATAAAGTACTATTGTATGCATACTATATTTTTTTAAGTTATCGCCGATATGGAATTTGTTGGGCTCATACCGATATATCGGCACCTCTGACCGTTCAAGAACCGATAACTATCGGTATCGGTGTTATCGCAATAATTTTTTTCTGATACACAACACTACAAAAAGCCATTGTACCTTTCATACAATATGCATATTTTTTACCCGTGTCACTCTTCATTTCGTATGTCCGTAATTCCGTATCGTATGACTACAGTACTTTACTGCTACAAAAAATGATTGTACCTTCCATACCATAAACATTTTTCGTACAGTACAACCGTGAATCGTAATTAGCGTTAATAGTTTTTTCGCCACTTAAAACATCTTTTCTCCGTACACATTTATCCAATTTTCAATTTAAGACCGCCATTCGAAAGCTGAGGATCTTACCTTTCAATCGCAACCGTCAGATCCACAATCCGACATGTGTGTACGGAGAAAGATGTTTTAAGAGACGAAAAAAACATTATCGCTAATTACGATTCGCGGTGGTGTATACATTTTTCGTACCGAGCACAAATTTCGTGTGTCACTCCCTCTCTCTCTCTCTCTCTCGCTCTCGCTCTCTCTTTCTCCCCCTCTTTCTCTCTCTCTCCCCGTCTTTCTCCCTCTCCCTCTCCCTCTCCCTCCTCCCCTCTCTCCTTCCATACTCTGGCGACCATGCGGTCGGTGATTGTCAGGTTGCGATTGCCAGGTGGCTGGATGGATCCCTTCACAAAACTGGACACGTCATCACTTTCCTTCAACAAACTCCAGGCGCACACTAATTCCATACCGCCTCTATGGACCGTACATATGGCTCTCGTATTCACTCAGGTTTTGGCTTAAACTATGTTTTTTTTTTTTTTCCCTTGTTTTTTAACTTTTAGCTCTTATGTTGTGTCTTTTTTTTTTTTTCCTTTGTGTTTGTGTTTGTAGATAGAGACATCTGAAATATAATTGCTAAAATTATTAAAATATAATTTTGGTTTTTTTATATTGAAGGTAGAATGTTATGAAAGAATCAATGTAATTTTTTGTAAGAAAAATACAAAATGGAAGGAAAACAAAGATTTTTTTAACTATCCATTTTTATATTTTTTGATTGATGCTGTGTTTAAAATGAGAAAAAGTAAAAAATTTGCTAGAAATTTCATGTTTTTTTAAATTCATTCACTTAATTAGTTTGTTAAAACTCAATTTGGTTTATTAAATGCAACAAGGGAAGAGGTGAAAATAAGTGAAAAAAAATAAGATTTGCACATCAATGTTCTGTTTTAAAACCTTCAAAATAAAACAATACAAAACAAAACAAAAAAAGAAAAATTGTTTCATGCCCATTTTTATTTCACAATTTCTTTCTTAATTGCTAAAATTCTCTTAAATTTGATCAATTATTTGTGTTTCTACTTCAAAATAAAGATAGCATATGGTGGCTATCAAGTTTTGACAAAAAGGGCGCTACAAGATGGAGCAAATCAAATTGTTTTTTGTATTTATCGAGATCTTATAGCTTTGGTTATTTTAGCCCCAACAGCTTTTTTTATTGAGCGGTACTCTCTTTCTCTCTCCCTCTCTCTCTCTTTTGTTCTTGCTCTCTACTCTCTCTCTCTCTCTCTTTTGTTCTGGCTCTCTCCTCTCTCTCCCTCTCTCTCTCTTTCTCTCTCTCTCTCTCTCTCTCTCTCTTTCTCTTTCTCTCTCTCTCTCTCTCTCTCTCCTCTCTCTCTCTCTCTCTCTCTCTCTCTCTCTCTCTCTCTCTCACCATTTAGTGAGTAAGGTCTAAAAGCCTAGAATTTATTTAAATTGAAGCTTAATATATACCTTCATATATAATGTAATGTGTATATGCCATTTTATATATATCTTGGGCATATGCATATTCTGTATATATATATATGTATATATATATACTTTATGTACATGCAGCCTTAATATATAACTGCCACTGCCACCTCTCTCTCCATCTCTATACTCTCTCATTTCTTTATATATATATGTATATATATAATATATATATATCATATGTCTCTCATATATATATATGTTCTGTGTGTCTATATGAATATATATATATATATTTTTTATTTTTTCACTAAGATAAGCATTTCCACTCTCTAGTTCAGTTGCTGCTTGGTGGATTATGGAATCTCGATTTTTTTCTTTTGAATTCTGTAATGTTTTTTTTAGTGAAGTACTTGTTTTAATGTCTTTTTGAAATTCAATTTTTTTCCCATGTGTTTTTTTTTCGTTTTTTTTTTTATATATGTATTTTTGATTTTGAATTAGCTGGCTTTTCCTTTCTTCAATATGAGCTGATGTCTCAAGATCCTCTCAAGTTGATTTCTATTTTCTAGATTAGAGTTGAATTAATTTAAGGTGTTTAATGGAGTTTAATAAGGTTTCTTATTGAAATTTAATAAGGTTTTTGATGAAATTTAAGTCGTTAAGCTCTTAGACTAGCCTATAACATTCCATTTTTTTTTTCCATTCCATTTTATTTATTTATTTTTTTTTCCCATTTTTCCCATTTTTCCCAAGAACAAGAGACCACCAATTACAAAATCTCTTTTATTTTCTTTTTTTCTTCTCGGTGTGACCGGGTGAGTTTTCCTCCTTTAGGAAACCCTAAAAAACCCCAGAAACCCTCAAAAAACCTTAGAAAAACCCTGTAAAACGCTAGAAAACCTATGAACCCTAAAAAACCTTAAAAAACCCTATCAAGCCTTAAAAAACACTAAAAAATCTTAAAAAAACCCTAGAAAAACCTTTAAAAACTTAGAAAAACAAACAAAAAAAATAAGCCTAAACAAAAAAAACACAAAAAAAAATAAGCCTAAACAAAAAAAACATTTTCGGAACCGTTTTGTGTAAATTAATGTATAAGGTTTTTTCTCGGGGAGAATATTTAAAGAGAATATTCTTGAAATTTCAATTCCCGCTGGTTTTGTTTTATGTGGTAATGAATTTTAAAATCTTTATTTTTTTTCCATTTTAATCCCAAGTTAAGCTTGGAATATACGGGAAGATAAACATTTTTTGCTTTTTTGGGGTTTTGCTTATTTTTTTGGGTTTTTTGCAAATTTTTAGTATTTTTTGAGTCATTTCTAATTTTTTTTTTGGATATTCCTAGGAGTTTTTTTTGAAGTTTTTTTTTTTTATTTTTTTTTTTTTTTTTTTTTTATGTTTTTTTTTATTTTTTAGGTTTTTTTTTCTTGTTTTTTTTTTTTGGCATATTTTTTAGAGGTTTCTGCCTTTATTGTAGGTGTTTGTGCAATATAAAAGTAATTATATAATACAATAATTATTCAAATTTGGGTATAAATGGCTAATATGGAGATATGACAGGATTTTGGGAAACCAGCTCCTCCTAATGTTTGGATTAAACTATTCGGGTCCCTTTATTACCGCTTCCCTCCAACCCTCCGTACCCGTTTTTACTTTTATTCTCGCCATTATTACTGGGTAAGCTCACATTTTTTTTTTATATATATATATAATATATATATATATATATATAT
>JBBHKE010001207.1:492633-596803 GCA_037447655.1 Zygnema cylindricum
GAAAATATTCATTTTTCCATGTTTATTACTTAAATATTGAGATTAACAATAAAAACAAAAAATTGAGATTAAAAAAGAAATGAGATTAATGCTAAGCGCCACATGTCATGTCATGACATGAAAAGTCATGACAAAAAATGTCATGACATGAAATGTCATGTCATGTGGCGCTTAGCATTAATCACACTTAATGAGATTAAGCCGTCTGACACCGTCTGTACTCCACACTATTTAAAGCAAACCTATAATAGAATTAAAAACGCTAATTAAACTTTACCTTAAATATAATAATGAAAAATTTAGAATCGTTTACTCTATTTCATGTGATAGAGGTGAAACTTCGAGCGACCGAATTAGAGTAATTCACACTAATTACGATTCGCGGTGTACTGTACTGTAAAGTACAGTACTGTAAAAAACAGTACTGAAAAGTACAGTACTGTACTGTACACCGCGAATCGTAATTAGAGTAAAGAAAAAATTAGAGTTAAAAAACAAAAATAACAATTAGAGTTATAAATTCATTATTTGTACCTTTTTACTTATAAAAGTACAATTTTGTACGGTCGGACGTCGTCCGTATTCCACATTATGTAAAATGTAGTGTTGTGTATCAGTAAGCATTTACCGATAACCGATATGGACCTTTTTTCGGGTTCCCGATAATCGATATATCACTATCGGTCTTATCGCCGATAAGTAACCGATAATATCGGATACTTATCGGCAATAACACCGATAACGAAAACTATCGGCGATAAATGTACGGCATGTACACTCAGTTGTACGTCTTATTCCCCGGACGCGCAGAAAGTACAGTAGTCGCCATGACGTTTGTATGGTTTTGCAACGGATCCAATATAAACGATGTACCTTTCACATCCGACGCCATGGCTTTGTCCCTTTATTCCTTGGGATCCACCGGACACCTGCCACATGTCAATCTGTCAGCTTGGCGTAAGCTGCCAAAAGAGCCATTCCGGGATGCCAGCGCTCACGCTGGCCGTCCGCTCGTACTTTCTAATTCCAAGTCGCCCGTTCGATTTCGGCGGCGCGCAGAATATTATTTTGCGTCCGTTGTACTTTGTGTCCGCCGTACTTTTTTCGTTCCATGTTCACCAGTTTGTTTGTAAATTCCGTACGTCGCCGTAAAATATTTTTTTCAGTTAACCAGCCAACGTTTTTTGTGTTGCGTTGTCCGTAATAATTTTCATATAAATAGTTACGCAACAGATTCATAAACGTGGCATGCCACGCTATATATTGTAAATAACATAATACAATATTTACTAAGGTAATTTAATACGCGTACTATATATTTTTATAGTTATCGCCGATATGGAATTTGTTGGTCTCAGACCGATATATCGGTACCTTTGACCGTTCGAGAACCGATAACTATCGGTATCGGTGTTATTGCAATAAGTTTTTTACCGATGCATAACACTAGTAAAATGAACCTATAGTATAATTTTTTACGCTAATAAAACCTTACTTTAAATGGTATAATGAAAAATTTAGAATCATTTACTCTATTTAAGGTGATTGAGTCGAAATTTAGGGCGACCGAATTAGCGTTATTTACTCTAATTACGATTAGCGGTGTAGTGATCGGAATCAAGCGTGTCCGATAGCGAATCTTAGGAGCCAGTTTTTCGTTTCCATCTTTCGTATAAGTGACCAGAGTCGCCTTGATAGTAGTCGATAGCACTGTAGCAACTTGTCCCCTTCAACTTATCTTGACGAATTAGCTTATCTTCTTGTTTCTTTAGCTCGAGGGCCTTAGAACTCTCCAGAGCAAAACTTTCAATACCACCTAAAGGGGTGTGCCGATGTAACCGATACTTCAAAAAGGTACTTTGTTTTTATTAAAGATAGTTTACTACCTTTGCATAAAACAAATCTTTTGTAGAAAATTGCGATGGTAAAACCATGTGTACAAAAGGGGTAAAGAGATGCTAAAACTGAAACGTAATAGAACATTACAAATCAGAGCAATGAACCAAAACAAAAAATACCAGAGTTAGTCCTCCTACCAAAAATAAAAAACCTAGACTAGTCTACCCATAAACAAGCAAAGGTCCACAACCACAGAAATCATGGATGTGGACCAGGTCCCTTGGTGGAAGGATTGGAAGACCCCGCTTGTCATCGACCAATGTGCTACGGCAAACGAGAGTCGCAGCTTGCACTCGTTGAAGTGCAATTGAGACACATTGACGATAGAACGCAGCCAAAAGACTCAATGAATGATTCCGTCGACCCTCGAGTTTAAACGCTTTTTCGCGCACATTGCGAACGAAATCGTAGAGAGACTTCTCCAAAGGTCAAAAAAATTCCATTGCAAATACGACAAACTCGTCCAACGGGTCTCAGTGAGCGTAATCTCTTTCGTTTGTGGTCGTTACGTCCCGAGCGGCCACATCCGTATGGGAAGCCGCGCGAGATTTAATGGAGGATGCGTGAGAACCACATCGTCAAGAGTCCTCTCAACACCATGAAGAAAAATCAAGTTAACTTGAGGGCTCCAACTGCCCTTCAATTCGGTTTAAAGCGAAAGTATATTAAAAACCTCTTGATGGTGTAGCTCGCCTTGACGTCAATGCCAACAATGGCATCACGCATCAAATCATGCTCGATAGTCCCTTCTTGACAATGCAAGCAGCAAAGTAAATGGATTTCCTCAACATCAATAGATTGGTTATAGACACATCGGGGCCAAATCGGAGTGTGACGCAAACCTAGCAGTAAGCGTACGGCATAAAAAAGCTAGTCAGATAATGAAAGAGTGTCGAAAAGGTACGTGTTATTTATAGCCACACACTAGCTCCATGGCCCAAACACGAAAGTAAAATAGCACGCATATGAGCGAAAAGTTGCGCCTCCAAAAGGTTTGCAAAATTAGCAACGGCCACTTGTTTAAATATGTGTTGTTGTAGTTGAAAGTTAATGTCAACAATGAGAGATTGAAAAAGTGGAACTTGGTTTAGAGCGTCCACGAGTAATAGTGCACGCGATAAATGGAGAGCTTGGTGAAATAGAAAGAGACCGTCCTCCACCTCATAGAAAAATTACGCTACAATTGAGACACCATCGATAATAAAACGAGAATTGATAGCAAGCGCCACCAAAGCCGGACTAAGCAAAAACGCCGCTGGAACAATTTTGGCCACAAAAATCAAACCTAAACTGTCAGTAAAAACGACAATAACAAGCAAGCTTCCCTTTAGACGACCAAACATCCCAAGATGAACAAGGTTGTAATTCTATGGGCTCCATTGCCACACAAAATTCGGAGGTCTAAAGAAGCTAATCTAGATAGTGTCGACTCTAAGTTTATATAAACCCAAATGATTGACCCCTTGACAATCAAAACCCCATTACAGCTTCACCCTTGTGAAATAAAACTTTTTGTGTGCTCAGTTCTACCACAGAATGCAAAGTTATGATATGAGTTTTGGATAGCATTCCCCACTTTGACTTTCTTTTAGAAATGCAACCACTTTGGCATGCAAACACTCTAACCGACTACATCCGTTTGTAGCCTGGACTTTCCTGAGTTCGCAACAAAAAGAATCACTGAAAATGGTCAACTGAGTTGATAGATATGGTTGGCCAAAGTTAGGCTTTTATACAAGAGTGCTCTCTAGGAGAGAGGCGGCTACCTACCAAAATATTATAAGTCCTAAAAACCCCTCTCTAAGCTCTCAAGTATTGAGGTACGAACCAATCACGTGATTGTACCGTACAAAAGAGGTACTACGACCGATGTACTTTTTATACGGCTTCTGTACGTCAAGGCCATTGAGTAGACACGTGTTCGCATTTCACTCGTCCTTATTTTCCCCGAAATTCTCGCGACTAAATGTTGTCTCTCCACGTGTCGTCAAGTCAGGCCACGTTCGAAAACGCCAAGGCGGCAATTCCGCAATTCTGGCTCGCACCACGACCGTCGATGAAGACAGACATTTAATACTGACCGTCTAAATAAAATGTCGTTTCGTTAATTCCGTGTGGTCCGGAATTTGTGCGGTGTAATTCATTTCTGTGTACAATCCATCCCGTAATCTGTTGAATGGAGCATATTGCGTCAACAAGGTTTATATTGTTATCATACCTTATATACTCTAGCACTGGTCCTAGTCTACAAGATAAAGCTACTGGGTACCGGCTAGTTTGGCGGACTTTAAGTACCAGGATCAATTTCTGGTGCCGACAACCACTTTTTGATATAGACTAAATCTAGCCTATTCTGTGTCTCATTTGGACAGCATAGGCAGCCATGGCTCTAGCTCTCTTTCATGTCTTCAGTGACTGCAACAAGTATGTGGAATGGAGAGTGGAGCGAGAAGCAGGCTGCCTTTGCTGACCTTTTCTTTTTATTTTTCCTATTCTGACTTAGAAATACATGATTTTCAACAAAGTTATTTAAACACACCCAAAATATTATTTTCAAAATCCTTAAGGGAAGATAAATAACAAGTTAATAGCTGTAACGTTCACGGAAGATAAAAAAGGCGTTGAGCAAAGCAACGGATAAAGATTGCAAGCTGCAGTTGTGAGTCAAGAGCTTAGGGAGGTTGTCTTTATGAGAAACGTCCTTCAACAAAGCATCATCAACTATTTGGTTACAATTGACATTTTGTGGTCTCCATTATCCCACAGAATGAGCAGCCTATGTAAAGCCTCTAGGAGAATATTAACCCCTTCCTCTTTACCACTAAATAAGTGCCGCCCAGGCACACAAATACTATGACTACCCTCACCCCTATGAGGACAAGACTCCCTCGAGTCAAACACAAAAAGAATCACTGTGAGAACAAGACTCTCTGGAGTCAAACGCAAAAATAGTTACTGAATTTGCTCCCTTGAGCAGTAAGTTATGGATGGCCAAAGATGCCCTATAAATACAAAATGTCACTTGGAGAGTGGCGTTTAAATCACGCTAATTTCCAAAACTCCTACTCACAGCTACCTACAGTTGTACCCTAGACCAATCATAAGAGTGTATAGTACAATAAGGTAAAGTGGTCGATTGTACTTATTGTACGGCTATTGTACAACATGGCATTCTAGTTGACACTTGTTAGCTTGGAAGTTATCGTTCCTCCTCCCATCTTTTTCGGCGTCCAATGATGTGGCGCCACGTGGCACAGCGCGCCTCAATGTCCAAAATCCACCAAAGGTTCACTCAGGTTTGGGGACGGCGACGACGTGCGTCCGATCATATATTTTACATGGTTAGATTTCGCGTCCGCGAGCGCTGTTGTCTATATGTGCCGTTTCGTCAATTTGGTATGTTTAAGTGAAAGTGACGTCGCGTAGTTCTTTAAATAACTATCAAACCACATACGTGTATTGCTTCGTAAACGCTTTAATAGATAAGGCGTACGACTACATCATTTTCTGTAGACCCAGGTCAAATCCGGTCAGGGGCAACATTTTGGTCATCTAGTAGTCTGTTCTGCATGTTTGCTTGTTTCTTTATGACTATGGGGGCAACCATGGTGACTCTCTCTCTCTCTTCTCTCTAGAGTCCAAATTAAAAAGTGAATATTAATTACTTCTTTTCAACACTCCCCTTAATTCTTAGTCAACTTTTAATTTAAGTCCACAATTTTCTCTATAACAAACCAACTTAGGGGGAGGCACTGGTTTTGTCATCATGTCTGCAATAATCTTTTTATCACCTTTATGAACCAATTTAATTATTTTATTCTGAAACTTCTCTCTGACAAAGCTTAGTCGGATATCCATATGTTTAGCTTTGAAATGATGTTTCGGATTAGCTGCAATAGAGATAGAAGCTTGATTATCACAAAAGACATTATGAGTTCTAGACTTCATAAACCCAAGTTTATCAAGAAGAGATTTTACCCATATTAATTCTTTGGTGGCAACACAGGAAGCCATGTACCGAGCCTTGTTAGTGGACTGAGCAACTACTTTTTGTTGTTTACTACTCGAGCAACATACACTATATCCAATTAGCAACACATATCCAATTCTACATCACCTTAAAAACACATCCACATATCTGGCATCAATCCAAGTAGTGATGTCAGTGTGCTCCCCTCCCAAATGCAAACACAATTCCCTTGTTCTCACCAAATATCACATCACTATTTTGACTGCTCCCGAGTCTGTTTTGCTGGTTCTTAGACTTCTACTAAAGACACCTACAGCTGCAGCTATGTCCACATGTAGAGTTCATGAAGTAAATTGAACTGCTTACAATATGCCAATAAACAATCCTTTCCATAAACCTCTTTTCTTCCTCATCCATCTCATTATTCAAAATCAATATACCTCCCTCCTCACCCTCTCCTACACTTTTTCCAGAGTGCAATTCTGTGTCCTCCATTGGACTACAGAATACAGGAAGCCTCTAGATAGTATTTAACTAACCCACTTTAAGCCACAACCACTTCTGCCTCATAAGGCAAACTGACAATTTGACTGCACCCCTGTGTAGCCTGGACTCCCTTGAGTCCGTAGCAAAAAGAATCACTGAAAACGGCCAACCAGGCGATAAGTTATGAGGCAGTAAAAATGCCAATTTGTACAAACTCTCAAAGGGAGAGATGACTACCTACCTAAATTTTCTAAGTCCTGATTCTCTCTAATAACTCCTATCTACTGAAGTACGGACCAATCAGATTACTGTATCGTACACAAAAGTACTACTGCCGATGTACCTTTTGTACGGCCTATGTACGACAAGGCTATTAAGTGGACGCGTGTCCGCTTTTCACTCGTCCGTACGTTCCTCGGAAATCCTATGACCGAATGTCATCTCTCCACGTGGCTCCAGGTCATGCCACGTCACAAAACGCCAAAATGACCACTCCGGGATTTCGGCGATGATGTGCGCCGTTGGATTTTGTGCCAAACGCAATCTTAGCCGTAATAAATGCTTGCGTGACATTTGTTCCGATGTCGAAATAAAATGCGTGGTATCCGTTTCGAATTTAGCGTCGTACGACGTACTTTATAAAACTGAATCTATGTACGCCGTATAAAATTCTAGTTAAATGAATTTTAGTCACGCAAACTAAATATATATCTATCACATACCATAGTACTTAACATTGGTCCTAGTCTATTAGGATAAAGCTGACCGCTACCGGTCAACTTGACGAACCGCAGGTACCGGGATCAAACCTCTGGTCCGTCAAGTATATTTTTAGTAACCTACTAAAAATAGCTGTCTGTTGAACTAAGGCAGCCATGGATCAACCTCTCTCTCTTACCTTCAGTAACTACAACAAGTATGGGAGTTAGAGAGCGGAGGTGGAGGCAGGTTGCCCGTCCTTTTTCTTTCTTTTTTATAAAGACATATTTAAACCTAGAAAATACTCTAGAAATCTATAAATTTCAACACTCCCCTTATTTTCTAGTCTAATTTTAACTTTTCTTTCAATCCGCATTTTTCCCGACAATATTTTAGTTTAGGAGAGGGCACAGGTTTGGTCATCATGTCAGCCACCATTTCTTCATCAGGTCTATAAACAAGATTTAAAATTTTATTTTCAACTTTTTCTCTTACGAAGCTCAATCTTATGTCAATATGTTTTGCTTTGAAATGGTGTTTTGGATTGGCTGCAATTGTAATTGCAGCTTGGTTATCGCAAAATATTTCATGCACTCCCTCCTTCATAAATCCCAGTTCTTGTAACAATGATTTCACCCACATTAGTTCTTTTACAGCAGAACAAGACGCCATATACTCAGCCTCCATAGTAGAGTGAGCAACCACCTTTTGTTGCTTACTGCTCCAACAGCAAGCACCTTCCCCCACATACAAAACATATCCAGAAGTGCATCTTCTCATAGGTGCATCCCCATAACTGGCGTCACTCCAAGTGGTGATATCAGTATGCTCCCCTCCCAAATGCAACCATAATTATCTGGTTCCAACAAGATATCTCATGACTCTCTTGGCTGCCTCCCAGTCTCTCTTCCTAGGATCATTAACACTCCTACAGAGTACTCCAACTGCTGCCGCTATGTCCGGCCTGGTACAGTTCATAAAATAAATTAAGCTTCCTACGACTTGTCTATAAGGTATAGACTTCATGAACTCTCTCTCCTCTGGACTCATCTGATCGTCTAAGATTATCACTCCTCCTTCTACACTCCCATCACTTACTTTTTTCAAGTCCATGGGAGTGGTACAACTGTTAGCATTTTCCATCTGGAATTTCTCAAGCATATTACCTATTGCTTCTTTCTGAGCAAGTCTGATAATCTTCTTCCCTCTATCTCTCTCCATTTGGATCCCCAAAATATATTTTGCCTCACCTAAATCCTTCATATCAAATCTGCCTCTAAGATCTCTCTTTAGCCTATTGATATTCTCCAAAGACTTACTAAACTCAAGCAGATTATCCACATAAATTGCAATAAAAATGACACCATTCTCATCTTCAAACATATAGATAGAATGGTCAGAGCTGATCCGGATGTATCCCAGATCGGTGAGAAACTCATCTAGTTTCTTATTCCACTGTCGGGGAGCCTGTTTCAGTCCATATAAGGACTTTATGAGCCTGCAGACTTTGCTTTCTTCTCCTTCTTCCACAAACCCCTCGGGTTGCCTCATAAAAATTTCTCCCTCTAACTCACCATTAAGAAAAGCAGTCTTAATGTCCATCTAGTGTATTTCCATGTCTTCCGCTGCGGCCAGACTGAGGAGAATCCTTACCGATGGGAATCGAACAACTGGAGCAAAGGTCTCCTCATAGTCAATCCCTTCTTTTTGGGTGAACCCCTTTGCTACCAATCGAGCCTTATACCTCTCAATTGTATTATCTGGGTTCAATTTTAGTTTAAATACCCATTTACATCCAATAGGTTTTCTGTCTGGAGGGCAATCCGCTAGTTCCCAAGTATTTGCTTCCATGATAGAAGCCATCTCATCATTTATGGCTCTAATCCATCTTTCTTTCTCAGGACTATTCACCGCCTCTAAGTAAGACTGAGGCTCATCTGGGTGAGATAGCTTAGTTACCTTATGAACAGCTTGTTTTTCCTGTATCCTTTTGCTGCTCCTCCTTCCTCCCTCAAACTCCGAAGCTGGAATGGATGGAAGTCTTGGATTTCTTCTCATTGTCTCATCGGCTCCCTTGTCCATGGAAACCGGTTCTTGTCCCGCTTCTTCTATCTCCTCGAAGTCCATGGGAGTATGCGAGGTTTCTGGTGAGTCTCCTGTATCTTCGATCTCCCCTGAATCTGTAATCATGGTGTCACCCATGTCCCTTTCAGGGACGACCGAGTTCTCCTCACTTTCGGACTCAAATCTGATTCTTATCTTCTTTGTATATTTGAAGGGGTCAAATGACTTTCCTTCATCCATGACAACTAAGTGTTTGACAAGAATGATATATTTATTTGCTAAGTCATAGACTCTATATCCCTTAACATTCTCATCATATCCCACAAAGTATCCTGGTTTTCCCTTGCATCTAGTTTCCAGTTTTTCCTATCCGTGTCAAGACTGTAAACTTGGCTACCAAATACTTTAAGGTGTGAGATATCTGGTTTCCTTCCAGCCCATCTCTCATAAGGTATCACTCCCTTTACAGCTGAGGTAAGGACTCTATTTTTAATGTAGTTGGCACAGTTCATTGCCTCTACCCAAAATCTCTTTCCTATTTTCTTGTCTGCCCACATACTGCATGCACTATCTCCTAGTGTTCTATTCAACCTCTCAGCTACCCCATTTTGTTCCGGGTTATATGGTACGGTTTTCTGGTGTTGCACTCCCTCATCTCTCAGATATTCCTCAAACTGGTTAGAGGTATATTCCCCCCCATTATCACTCTTTATCCTCTTAATAGGGGTTTCATGCAATTTCTCACTCCATGCTTTATATTCTTTGAAGTAAGTGGATGCTTCAGACTTATTTTTCAGAAAGTAGACTCTAAAGTATCTAGACCAATCATCAATTATTGTCATCATGAACCTCTTTCCTCCAACCGAAGGTACTTTTGCAGGTCCCCAAATATCTGTGTGGACCAAATCTAACACTTTCTCACCTCTATATGTGGCTGCTTTGGGAAAGGGAAGTCTGTGAGCCTTACCTTGAGCACAACCACTACAATCATCAATCATTTCATTATCCCCAAACTGAATGCCATCTACTACCCCAAGCTTTGTCATTTCCCTTAACCTATCAAAATGCACATGCCCCAACCGCTTATGCCAAATCATCACCTTAGGAACACCAACATAGTAAGCATTCTTCTTTTCATTACTCAAGTTAAGCCTAAACATTCCTTGGCTACCCTTATCTGCTGTGAAGTAAACTTCATTCTTATACTTAGCTGTAAAGACTCCCTTTCTGGTGAAGGTATCAAACTCTTTGTCATCTAACACAGACGTAGAGACAAGATTTTTACTCAGCTGAGGAATGTAAAGTACATCTGAGAATGTAAGTATAGAGGTCTTACCCTCCACTAAGACTTTCAGATCTACTGATCCCACTAGATCTGTAGTAACCACTCTCCCATCCCCATACTCTATCTCTATAGTAGGAATCTTTCGTAGCTTAGTGAAGAGTTCTTTATCACGACACATATGCATGGATGCACTTGAGTCGATGATCCATCCTTCCTGTGGAGCTTCCCGAATTGCTCCAAGGGCACACTTCTGCCTCCGAGGGATCTCCTTCTCCTTCAGACTCTCGTCAAGAAGAAGCTCCCCATCATCCTCAGATGACTCATCCTCGGTTTCTCCTGAAACTTTTGTAACCACAAGTGCCTTTTTCTTCCCTCCGGAAGAACCCCCTCCACGGTTTTCTTGGAGCCTCAGCTCCGACAACTTGACACAATCTGCAATAAAGTGTCCTGGCTTTTTGCAATAATGACAAAGACCCTTTGGGGGCCTCTTTCCCCCAAAATTATCTCTTTCCCCTCTATAAGGTTTCTTCGGATCCTTCCCCCATCGGTCCCCTCCTGCTGCTAGAGCTTGAATGCTCTTTCCTCCTCTCCTAATCTCCATTGTGTTTTCTTGCACAAGTATCATCCTGACTACTGTGTTCCATTTCCATGAACTATCAGGCATTCCCTGTACTCGGTACACTATGTTTTCGAACTCATCTGGTAATTTCATGATAAGGGTGTTCACTTTCATTTTCATTGTACCTGTCCACCCGGCACTTTCCATTTCCATATACAAACAAGAAAGATCATTACAGTAATCTAACATCTTTCCTCCTTTGTAAGTGTAACTCAATAGTTTTTGCTCAGCCAACTGGAGCTCCTGAATAGTTCCAGCTCTATAAATCTCCACCAAGCTTTCCCACAATTCCTTGGCCTTGTAAATGTGAAAATGAGGAGTGGCCAAACCTTGAGTGAGGTGCCTCAAAATGAAGTTCTTGGCAGCCATGTTTACATCCTCCCACATTTGAGTATCGTTCTCCACGGTCTTCACGGTCGCCGTTCTCGATACTGTGGCAATAGGAGTGAGGGGTGTCTCCTTCCCTTTCTCCTTTTCGGACACACTGCTGTCCCCATCATCTGCCTCCTCCGCTGAGGCCGCCGTTGTTGCAGAAAAACCTTACTCCCCCAAATCCTGGTGGAGTTCCCAAAGGTGGACGTTTCACTTGTCCACTCACGATACCCCAGTATCATTTTTCACACAAAGCTCCCATCATCATGGCTTCCCAATAGATGAACCCAGATCCATTGAAGGTGGGCACCCTAGAGGGTGGGCCCATAACCTGCAATTCTGTGTCCTCCATTGGACTACAGAATACAGGAAGCCTCTAGATAGTATTTAACTAACCCACTTTAAGCCACAACCACTTCTGCCTCATAAGGCAAACTGACAATTTGACTGCACCGCTGTGTAGCCTGGACTCCCCTGAGTCCGTAGCAAAAAGAATCACTGAAAACGGCCAACCAGGCGATAAGTTATGAGGCAGTAAAAATGCCAATTTGTACAAACTCTCAAAGGGAGAGATGACTACCTACCTAAATTTTCTAAGTCCTGATTCTCTCTAATAACTCCTATCTACTGAAGTACGGACCAATCAGATTACTGTATTGTACACAAAAGTACTACTGCCGATGTACCATTTGTACGACCTATGTACGACAAGGCTATTAAGTGGACGCGTGTCCGCTTTTCACTCGTCCGTACGTTCCTCGGAATTCCTTTGACCGAATGTCATCTCTCCACGTGGCTCCAGGTCATGCCACGTCACAAAACGCCAAAATGACCACTCCGGGATTTCGGCGATGATGTGCGCCGTTGGATTTTGTGCCAAACGCAATCTTAGCCGTAATAAATGCTTGCGTGACATTTGTTCCGATGTCGAAATAAAATGCGTGGTATCCGTTTCGAATTTAGCGTCGTACGACGTACTTTATAAAACTGAATCTATGTACGCCGTATAAAGTTCTAGTTAAATGAATTTTAGTCACGCAAACTAAATATATATCTATCACATACCATAGTACTTAGCATTGGTCCTAGTCTATTAGGATAAAGCTGACCGCTACCGGTCAACTTGACGAACCGCAGGTACCGGGATCAAACCTCTGGTCCGTCAAGTATATTTTTAGTAACCTACTAAAAATAGCTGTCTGTTAAACTAAGGCAGCCATGGATCAACCTCTCTCTCTTACCTTCAGTGACTACAACAAGTATGGGAGTTAGAGAGCGGAGGTGGAGGCAGGCTGCCCGTCCTTTTTCTTTCCTTTTTATAAAGACATATTTAAACCTAGAAAATACTCTAGAAATCTATAAATTTCAACACAGAGGAGTGGTACATCCATTTTCTTTCTCCATTTGAAACTTTTCTAGCATATTACCGATTGCTTATTTTTGAGTGAGTTTTATAATTCTATTCCCCCTATCCCTCTCCATTTAAATTCCCAAAATGTACTTTGTTTCGCTGAGATCTTTCATATCAAACGGACTTCTTAGATCTTGTTTTAGTTTGTTAATCTTATCTAAGGACTTGATTAAGAATAACAAATCATCAACAAAGATAGCAAAAAATACCACTCTATTCTCATCCTCAAATAGATATATCGAGTGATCCGAACTTATTCTGATATGTCCCAAACCTGTCACAAATTCTTCCAAATTTATGTTCCATTGTCGCGGGGCCTGTTCATGGCCATAAAGTTATTTTATCAGTTTCCATACCTGCTTTCTTCTCCACTTGGCACGAATCAATCCGGTTGCCTTATGTTGATTTCTTCTTCCAACTCTCCGTGTAAGTAGGTGGTCTTAATATCCATCTGGTGTATTTCCATATTTTTTTGTTGTGGCTAAACTTAAGAGGATTCTGACAGAAGGAATTCTGACTACGGGTGTAAAGGTTTCTTCATAGTCTATTATTTCTTTCTGAGTATAACCTTTAGCAACCAACCTAGCTTTGTATCTTTCAATGGTTTTATCTGGGTTTAGTTTAACCTTAAAAACCCATTTACATGCTATCGGTTTTCTGTCTGGTAGACAATCTATTTACTCCCCTGTCTAGGCTTCCATGATAGAGGCCATTTCTTTATTTATGGCAGTGATCCACCGGCTGCTTTTTGGGGTATTTATGACCTCTAAATATGTATGAGATTTTTCTGGGTGAGACATCTTTGTGAGTTGGCTATTTATTTCCCTTTCTTGAAGCCGTTTACTACTTCTTCTTCCTCCTTTAAAATCTGACATCAGTATGGAAGCCATCTTCGGTTATTGTTTAGGAAGATATTCATCTCCTCTATATTCCAATTCCGGAACTTAATCCAGTTCTTCGTCGGTTTCCACTTCATATTGTGGTGTTACCTCGGAAGTTTTCTCTTCCTCCTTCTTTGGTACATCTGCAAATTTTTCATTCTCCCCGTCTTCTTTCTCTTCATTTCCAAAGTCAAAGTCAGAATACTGACCCGATTCAAATCTGATTTTGTCTTCTTAGTTATATTTGAATGAATCAATAGACTTTACTTCATTCATCACCACTATGTGTTTTACCAAAATAATATCTCTATTTTTCAAGTCATACACTCCATATCTTTTTGTGCTCTCATCACATCCTACAAGATATCTTAGTTTCCCTCTTCTATGTAACTTCGATTTAGTTTTATTGGAATCCAAAATGTAGACTTGACTTCCAAACACTCTCAAACTAGACACATCTGGTTTTTCTCTCGTCTATCGTCATCGGAATTTCTTCTTTATTTGTTGAAGTTATGACTCTATTTTGGATGAAGTTAGCATTGTTCATAGACTCTGCCCAAAACTGCAATCCTATCATTTTATCAGAGAGCATACTTCTAGACATATCTCCTAAAGTTCTATTTACTCTTTTAGCTACTCCATTTTGTTGTAGATTATAAAAAACAGTTTTTTCATGATGGATTCGTTCTTGTTTAAGAAAATCTTAAAATTCCCTTGAGGTGTATTTTTTCCCATTATCACTTTTTATCTATTTTATTGAGGTTTCATGTAATTTTTCACTCCATACTTTGTATTATTTGAAATATCTTAGTACTTGTGACTTATGTCTAAATAAGTATACCTTAGTGTGTCTAGACCAATCATCTGTAATAGTTAGCATCCATCTTTTCCCCCCATGTGAAGCATACCTAGCTGGTCCCCAAACATCAATGTGAACTAGATCTCATACTTTCTCTCTTCTAAATGTGGATGCCTTTGTGAATGGGAGTTTATGAATCTTCTCTTGGGCACATCCACTACAATCATCTGAGATCTCATCATCTCCAAACTCAATTCCATTCACTATTATCTTTTTCTTCATTTTCTTTAATCTATCAAGATGCACATGACCCTATCTCTTGTGCCAAAGAATCATATCACTTTGACACAAGTAGAGAACACTCTTTTCATTGCAAAGTACAATTTTGAACATTCCTTGACTACCTTTTCAGCTATGAAATAAACCTCATTATCAAATATAGCTGGGAAGATTCCTTTCTTAGTTCATGTTTTGAGCTTTTTTTCATCTAGAACAGTAGTAAAAACAAGATTCTTGCTAAGCGGTGGAATGTAAAGAACATCTGAGAGTGTTACAGTTGAAGCCTTTCCATCAACTATAACTTTTAAATCAACCGATCTAACAAGACTTGTGGTTTCTACCCTACAATCTCCGTACTTTATCTCAACTGTTAGAATATTCCTCAATTTAGTAAACCACCTCTTATCCTTGCACATATGCATTGAGGCCCCAAGTCTATGATCCACCGATCCTCAGGTGCACCCCTCTTACCTCCAAAAGCACACTTATGTCTACTTGGAATGTCAACATGCTTCTAAGTGATTTTCGAATTAAATAGAAGCTCCTCAAGCTCCTCTTCCAGTTCGGTTACTTCATCTTCTTCTTGTCATGAACCTGAGTCAAAAACACATTTTTTTTTCCTCCATCTCTTGAGGAACCTCTTTCCATCTTTCAGTCGAAGATTTGCAAGTTTGACACAATCTTCCATATAATGTCCCAGTTTCTAGCAAAAGTGACATAGTCCACCTCGAGGAGCTCCTCTCCCTTGTCGGTCAAATCTGCCACCTCATTGTACTCTTCCTCTAAAGTTTCGATAATGATCCTTTCATTTTTCTTCATCACACTTCCGCCAATCAGATCCTGCAGCCAATGTTTGAACACTCAAACTTCCTCTCCTAAGTTCTGTCGTACTCTCTTTAACTAAAATCATCCCCACTGTATCATCCCAATTCCAATTGCTATCACCTAGATCATGGAACCGATTAATGATATTCTCATACTCTTCACGTAGTTTCATTATCAATGTATTTACTCTTTGTCTCTCAGACCATGAGTGAAGTGCTCTGTAATTCTCCAAATAACGCTCTTAAGTCATTGCAATAATCATTCATAATTTCTCCGTTGTAAGTATAAGCTGAAATCTTATTTTCTGCCAATTGTTGCCGCTGCAATGAACCACTCTTATATTTATTTATACGAGATACCCAAATATAAGAGGAAGATCTAACATGCATAAAGGGAATGGCAATACCCTTCATTACAGTTTTGAGAATTAAGAGCTTATCAACCTTGTCTTTATAAGTCCAATTTTCATATTCTCACCGTTGGGTCCTACTCCTTGACACCATTGCTGGTGGTGCTGCTGCCTGTATCGTCCTTGACAATGGAGTCCCTCGAGAAGCAACTCGTCCCCTTTCTCCTTCCATGATTATTTCCCTCCTTTCCTCGTCATCGTTCGTGGTGGTGACTGATGTTTTGGTAGCTGTTGTGATGGAGGTGCCAGAAATACGTATTCCTCCAAACCCAAGTAGAGGTGGGCATTGAATAACCCCGGACAATATGCCCCATAGGTGCTTCTTAAAAAGTTCTCTGTCCATCATCATTTCCTAATGAAGAAAGTATGATCCATTGAATATTGGCACCCTCGAGGGTGGTCCCATAACATGAATTTTTGTGGTCTCCATTATCCCACAAAATGAGCAGCCTATGTAAAGCCTCTAGGATAATATTTGCCCCTTCCACTTTCCCATTTAATAAGTGCCGCCCAGGCACACAAATACTCTGGTCACCCTCACCCTTGTGAGGACAAAACTCCTCGAGTCAAACACAAAAAGAATCACTGAATCTACTCCCTTGAGATGTAAGTTATTGTTGGCCAAAGATGGCATATAAATACAATGTTGAAATCACAAGATTTATGGAGTATTTTCTAGGTTTGAATAACTTAGTAGAAAAAGAAAAAGCGCAGAAAGTCTACCTCCACCTCTTCCCACTATCCTCATACTTGTTGTAGTCACTGAAGGAGAGAGAGGGTGGTGGAGCCATGGTTGCCTCAGCTACATAGGCAGAACTGAAGAGTAACATAAGTCACTCTCAGCAAAAGGTTGACTCCGGTAGGATTCAAACCTTCGACCGGTAGAACGTGGCGTAGCCGTCAGCTCTAACCGGTTTGTATTAAGAGTTCGTAAGATGACATATGGTGTCATATTTATTTAAACATTGTTTTAAGGATTTAGTCTGATTAACGGAATTACGGATAAAGAACATAGAGATCATGTAAAATACAATACGAACACGTCACCCACGAAACAAATGAACCAGACATTTGTTTTAACGGCTGACATGAAAAACTGATTTGGATCGACGGCCCATACCAACGCCGAGATCTCGGAATGGCCACTTTGGCGGTTTTCAGACGTGGCATGACTTAGCGCCACCTGGCTGGATGACATTGGTACGCAAAAATCTCGGGGAGCATAAGAACGAATCGTATGGAGACAGGCGTCCTCCCAATTGCCTTGCCGTACACAGGCCGTACAGAAAGTACATCGACCGTAGTACCTTTCGGTATTTTACAGTTGTATGATTGCTTCGTACGTCAATAGACAGGGGCTGTGAGAGGGGTTTAGGACTTAGGAAAATCTGGTAGGTAGCCACCTCTCTTTTAGAGAGTTTGTATAAAATTGGCATCTTTGCCAGCTCATAACTTATCAATTGGTTGGCTATTTTCATTGATTATTTTTACTACGGACTCAAGGGAGTCCACATTGCACAAGAGTGCACTCAGATTGTCAATTTGTCTGGTTGGGCTGCAGTGGTTGTGGCTAAAAGTGGGTAAGCTAAAAACTACCTAGAGGCTTCAGGAATTCTGTAGTCCAATATAATTCACAAAATTGCTGGTTATGGGCCCACCCTCTATGGTGCCCACCTTCAATGGATCTGGGTTCATCAATTGGGCAACCATGATGACAGGGGCTTTGTGCGAAAAACAATACTGGGGTATTGCCTCAAGGAACTCCACCAAGGTTTGGTGTAATACGGTTTTTTGTAGCAGCAACTGCTGTAGTGGAGGAGGCAAATGATGGGGACAGTAGTGTTTCTAAAAAAGGGAAAGAGAAGGAGACGCCTCTTACTCGTATTGCTCCTATTACCACGGCACCCGGAGCAGCGACCTTGAAGACCGCGGAAAACGATACCCAAACGTGGGAAGACATTTTTCAATTTTGTTGTTGCAAAACATATGGTTGGATCTTACCTTTGAGAGCTTTCGATTTTGCTATTGTAAAATTTGTGGGAAAATTCTTACATTTATGCATCAATGTTTAGGAAATTGAAGAATTAAACTTGCACTAACTTACTTTCAATGTCTTATTGATTTCTCAGATTTTGATATTTTTCAAATGATTTGTTAAGGAGAAGAAGTTTTGCATTGGAGCAATCTGAGGACTTCAAACCTACAGCAAATTTCTTTGAGAAATTTTATTGTATCTTTTCTTTTGTTTGATTTCATTGTGTGATAATGGCAAATTCTGCATTGAAACAAAAAATGGAGAATGCCTTGAATGTTTTAAAGAAAAACACTTGAAATAGGTCGAAAGATTTAATAATCATAATGTTGCTGTGGATAAAACAATTTTTGAATTGAAAAGTGTATTGAAAGTTGTTAAAGAAAATGGAAAATTTTCAAATTAGTAATTGGATGAACTCATTAACTTATTTCAGACCAATAATGATATTAATGACCAAAAGGGTGAGAGTGTAAAAGAAATGCCAATTTTAGGGAAGATGATCATGATAGGCCTAAAAAGATAAGAGATTTGAAATTGTCTGTTAGTGAGGAACCATTTTTTGATGGTAAGAAGATTAATGAGTTAGATACTTGGATTTTTTCATATGGAGTATTATTTGGAATCTAAAAATTGTGATTGTGATTATTACACTTTTTTTGTTGTTAGTTGTCTCAAAGATGATGCTCAAATTTGGGTTTACACTCACAGAAGGTCTTATTTGATTCTTGATAATGCTGATTGGGAAGCTTTATAAACCGCGATCAAATCGCGTTTCTAGTCTGCCACTTATAAATCCAGAATGGAAGAAAAAAATCTTGAATGGAATAAAAGTGGTTGAACTGTAAACAGACTCGATTTGTGAAAAAGTATATTGTGGAATTTGACTCATCTAGCATATATGTTATAGGTTTGACTGATGAAATGGCTAAGTTGTATTTCTTGAACTATCTGAATTCTATACTCAAATCAAAACTGAAGCATCAAAAATTTATTAATTTGAAATGAAATACAAGTTAAAACATTAGAATTAGAGGATCAATTGGGGTGTAATCTAGAAACGCGATCACTCATGTGTAATTTGAATAAAGTATCAGTGTGGGGTGAGGAGGAATTTGTGGAAGAGGGTCTAAATGCAAATCTGGTGAGTAGGGAGAATATCTTTAAGGGAAATCAGAAAGATGGACATGGTGTTAATGCATGAAACAAATTTAACAATAGAGGGGGATGTATTAAGAGTCATAAACCAAGTATTAATGCTCAAAAACCCAATCTTAGCATTCCCACATGCACTTTCTCTCAAAAAAGAGGTCATAAGGCATTTGAGTGTGCAAAATTGAAGAAAATTAACTGTTGTAACTGTGGAGAGGAGGGACATTTCAGTAGAGAGTGCACAAAAGCGAAAAAGAAATTCATTTGTTTTATATGCGGAGGTCTAGATCATTACGCTAAAAACTGTACAAATAAAGGATCTCTTAAAACGGTTGATGTCAATGAAGGTCTTCAGGAAGATATTGCATTATACCTAGCTGAGCAAGAAGCCTAGGAGGTTGGAAAAAGAAAAGACTAACTGAAAGTCTTCAGTTGAGTCGACCATATCTACAAGTTAAGGAGATAACTTTGGAGGGCAAGCTAATGAATGGAAAGGCTAGGATAACTGAATTTATTATGATGTTAAATACACTCCATAGTTTGAACAATCCATCAAATGGAACTCTTAACAACAAACCAATGTTCGGATAGTGAAGTGACGAAGACACTGGACACAATTTGATTAGATTAGAGTCTTTAGTGGAAGGGAAACCATTGAGAGTTATGGTAGATTCAGGTGCTACACATAATTTTATTTCACATAAGTTTGTAAAGGAAAATAAAATTCCTACACTCATTAGGGAAAAACCTTTGTATGTTCAGGTGGCAAATGATAGTAAGTCCACATTAGATTTACAATTTGACACAATAGAAGTTGATATTCAGGGTTATAAAATGAAAGTTGTGTGTGAAATAATTAATTTGGGTAGATAGGAGCTAATATTCGAAAATTCTTGGTTAAGAGAACATAACCCTAAAATGAATTGGGAAACTAACACCTTGAGAGTGAAGTCTGAGAACAGCTGGAAGGTTTTGCAAAAATTACCTTCGAAGAACTTGCAAAAGAAACATATAAATAACATAAGCAAATTGGGAGTGGAAGGTTTGATTTCTCCTAAATAATTTAAAAAACATTTAAAAGATAAAACAATTATGCTTTCTTGTTATTAGTAATATGGCGGTTACTGATGAGAGGGGGGGGGGGGGAAACACTAACATTGACGTTATTCCCAAATCAGACACTTCTAAAAACCTTAAAAAACAGAACTCTGATTTTGTAAGTGACATAAATACTTTTGATGTTGTTGTTAAAGATTTGATTTTTGAATTTCAAGAGGTTTTCCCAATGATTTACCCTCAGAAGGCAACCTTCCCGAGATGTGGAACATGGTATTAACCTTAAACCTGGATGTAATCCTCATATCACAAGAAAATAAAGGCACAGTTTCTTTGAGCAAGAGGAGTTACAGAAACAGATCAAAGAGCTTCTGAAGAAAAGACATATTCGGCCCAACAAATCACTCTACCTAGCACCAGTTCTCTTTGTCAAAAGAAGGACGGAACGTTGAGAATGTGTGTCAACTATCGTAGTCTAAACAAGATTACGGTGAAAGATAAGTATCCATTACCGTTAATATCCGATTTGAAATATCGTTTAAAAGGTGCTAAAGTATTTTCGTTGATTGATTTGCGTAGTGGCCTAAATCAGGTGTTTATCAGAAATGAGGATGTTGATAAAACTGCTTTTAGAACTAGAGTCGATCATTTTGAATGGATAGTGATGCCATTTAGTTTGACTAATGCACCGCCCTCTTATCTAAGATTAATGAACCAAACATTTTTGGATTATATTGATAGGTTTGTTCAAGTGTTTATAGATGACATCCTAATATACAGTGAATCTAAAGAACAACATGTAATTCATTTAAAGAATGTATTAGAAAGGTTAAGAGAAATAAAATTGTATGGAAAATTGACAAAATCTTGTTTTCTTAAAAATGAACAATTATTTTGGGACATATAGTTAGCAGGTAAGGTGTTAAAACTGATCCATCCAAAGTCACTGCAATTCAAGATTGGAGGCAACCAACTAATATCACACAAATTAGATCGTTTTTGGGGTTAGCCACTTATTTTAATAAATTTATCAAAAACTTTAGAATGATTTCCGCACCTTTGACAGATTTACTACAGGAGAAGAAGACGTTTGTGTGAGGAGCTGATCACGAGAGAGCTTTCGAAGAACTATAAAGGGAAGTTGACCTCTTCACCTACACTGGTGTATCTTGATCCTTTTGGGGAGTTTGAAGTCTTAAATACACTGGTGTATCCTGATCCTTTTAGGGAGTTTGAAATCTTAATCACCACAGATGCATCTGATAAAGGTTTAGGTGCAATCATAATTAAAAAAATTGGTAAACACTTTCATCCTATTGCTTTTGAGTCTAGGAAATTCAATGATGCTAAAATGAATTATCCATCACAAGAAAAGATATTGCTTGCAGTTGTTTATGCATTGGTGAAATGGCAATATTATTTACATAAATAAAAAGTTCACTGTGCATTGTGATAATAAAACACTTTTTTATCTTCAAAGATTAAGTGATGCACAAATTATGATCGGTAGACATGTTAGGTGGATGCAAAAATTTGCATATTTCAAATTTAACATCAAACATATTTATGGAAAAACAAATGTGGTGGCATATCCTTCAAGTAGATATTTTTAGATAAGTGTGATGGTTCAGGATGAATTGTTTTTAGATACTGTTAGAAATGGTTATGATAAAGATCTTTATTGTCTGTGATTTGCAAGAATCTTTCCGAGGGAATTCTGACCCATTGAATGAGAGGCATGTCAAAAACTTTAAAATAGAGGATGGTTTAGATTATTTGCAAACAAAAGATAGGCTATGCATTCTTGAGTTAGGAGATTTAAAGAAACAAATTTTAAAGGAAGCCCATGAGCATTTAGGACATCTAGGTCGAGATTAAACTCTTAGTCGATTGCAGAGCAGATTCTTTTGGCTAGGGATGGCAAAGGAGGTGTCAAAACACGTGGAAAGTTGTGTCCCTTGCCAACAGAGTAAACGTAGTAACCAAAAACCTAGGGGCCTCTTACAAACTTTGGATTTCTCCGAAAGACCATGGGAGTCTGTTAGTATCGATTTTATTGTCAGATTGCTGGCTACATCTAAAAGAAATGACAATATCATGGTTGTAATCGATAGATTTAGTAATATGGCAATATTTATCCTTTGCAAAACTACTCATTCAGTTTTAGATATCGCAAAGTTATATTTTGATATCGTGGTTAGATATCATAGAGTTCCTCTATTTATAATCACTGATACATATTCAAAATTTACGTCTGCATTTTGGGAAGAATCGCAGCAAAATTTAGGCATTGCATTAAAAATGTGTACCTTTTATCATCCTAATACACATAAACACACAAAAACGATGAACCGTACACTAGAGGAAATGCTTATGACTTTTTGTCGTGGAGTCCAAAACACATGGGAATCTAAATTGCCATCACTAAAATTTGCATACAATTCATGTAAACATGCGAGTACAAGATTCTCACCGTTTGAAGTTCCATACGGATACCAACCGAGAGAAGCATTAGACTTAATAATAGGCGTCACTCAAGAGAATATGGGTTTTTGAACACATTTTTGGGAATACATTCAAACAGTTTGGAAAACAGTTCGGGATGCATTAGTGGAGGCACAAATAGGTAAGAATTAAATGCTAGCCGCAAACGAGGTGATTGGGTGGTAAGCACAAGTGACAAGGTTTGGCTTACAACAACTCATTGAAGGTGCAAGATCGAGGGACAATCGGATTTTACGGGGAAATTTGCTCCCAAGTTCATCGGACCATTTACTGAAATCGAGATGATATCGTCAGTTGCTTCCAAATTTGACTTTTCGCTTTCAACAAAAATTCATCCAGTGATACACATTAGTTAGTTTATGTTAAGTTATTAGAGTTGTAAAATATTTTATAGGACTGAATAGGTCCGTGAAAATAGAAAAGAAAAGCGTAAGCAGTGTGCCTCCACCTCTCCCCTATATCCCCCATACTTGTTCTAGTCACTGAACGAAAGAGAAGGTGGTGGAGCCATGGCTGCCTTGGCTCCTAAGGCAGGTCACAAGAAGTGACATAAGTCACTTATAACAAAAAGGTTGAGTCCGGAAGAACTCGAACCTCCGACCGGCAGAGCGAGTCGTAGTCGTTTGCTTTAACCAGTCTGTCTTTGAAGTCCTTTAGAGTACATGGGGTATGATTAGTATTTAAGTATGTCAAAGTCAGTGATCCAATTTACGAAATTACGGATAAGTAACATGAAAACAAATCGGATTATAGTGCGAACGTAGAACCGCAAGAAACAAATTTATCGGACATCGATTTTCAACGGCTAGCATTAAAAGTCGTTTTGGATTCGACGGTACGCATCATCGTCGAGATCCCGAAATGGTCGTTTTGGCGGTTTTCGGGCGTGACATGACCTGGGGCCACGTGGCAAGATAACAATAGGAAGTTGGAATCTCGGAGAGCATGAGAGTGAGTTCGAAAGAGACAACGTTAACTCAATGGCCGAGTCGTACACAGACCGTACAGAAAGTATATCGGCCACAATACCTTTCAGTAACTTACAGTTCTCTGATTGGTTAGTACATCAGTAGATAGGGGTTGTGAGAGGGGTTTAAGACTTAGGAGATTAAAAAGGTAGCCGCCTCTCTCCTAGTGGGCTTGTATATGTTTTGGCATCTTTGCCACTTGATAACTAATCGCGCGGTTGGGCGTTTTCAGTGATTTCTTTTGCTGCGGACTATGGGGAGTCCAGACTACACAGGGTTGTAGTCAGATTGCTTGTTTGCCTACTAGGGTATCTGTGATCCTAGCTGAAAAAGGGTTAGTCAAAAACTATCTAGAGGCTTCTTGAATTATGTAGTCCAATGGGGGACATAGAATTGAAGTTGAAACCAACAAATCTTAGACCAAGTGAAAGAGAATTCGAATTCGTTCCCTCAATAATTATAGAACCTAACGTCCATAAATGGGTAATAGATTGGGTTGGTTAACGGTTTAAGGACGGCAACATTATATTCTTGTAAGTGCAATATCTAGAAAGGCCAAAAGATGAGTTGACTTTAAAAGATCAAAATTTTGAGTTCTTACAAAGGTAATCGAGGGATAATAATATAGAAGTCCCGTCTTGAGAATGAAATGTGTTTTAAATGAGGTCAGTTAAATATAAAAACGGGATGATGTAACAGTAATAAAGGTTCGATTTTTTTTGTAAATGGGTCTTTGAGTGTTACAAATATAACATAATAAATTTGGTATACGTCCGCGAAAGAATCGCACAATTTAGAGTTGTATTTTAAAAGATATAGCGATTGGTGTGTTTAGGCAACAACGCGAGGTCAAAATAACGAGTGGGTGTTCATTGTAACGGGTTAATGTTGTTTTGAAAAGGTACGTTCGTGTGTACGCGACATTTTTTTCGCACGCGACCTTTTCCTACATACTTGACGCGAGTTTTAATGTGTAAGTGTTAACATGATTTAACGTGGAGGTTCGAATGTATTTGCGGATTGGGGGAGTATTTGTATGAATAATATTAAATTGACGTGAAGGTCAAATTGAGTGGTGTGAACAAACATTCGAAATGTTTCACGTCAGATCGTGAAGAGATCTGACGTGAAACATTACAAAGTGTTTGATATGTAACATAATAAGACAGACGAAATTTATGGAAAAGTTAAGTCACCAGTACGACAAGTCATATTTTGTAAGTGGACAATAAATCACTTACTGACATTTGTGGTGAATAACAAAGTCTTGGTACGGACACGATTGAAGAGGCACGATTCCACTTCGACAAAATGGTTCATAGTACATTTGAAGTGCGGACAGCGTCCGCCAATATATTTGGAGGCACACACTATTTTAAGAACGCGATTCACGCTGGGACCACAAATGACTTAAGCACGACGTGTTGTCTACTTTATCACTGACACATACTCAAGATTATTGCACTGTACGACCACAGTCAACTGGACTTCACCACGGTCAACTGGACTTATATGATTGATGCTGACTAAACATCGGTAACACTTTTTGTACGTATATATACTTAAGAAACATCTGTTTGTAGTTTAGCGCTCTTTAAATTAGTTTTTCACTATTGAGTTAGTGACAGGTGTAGCTCTAGAATTAGTGTAGTAATCAGTAGATTAGGTATAACTTGTAGGACTCAGATTATTCTTTATCATCACAGTCAAGTTATATCAAAGTAATTGCAGACTATTTTACCGCAACTTTGACTTGTTGGTGTGATCATTGTGATGGATTTTTTGATGTGAAACTTTGTGAATATATTCTCTGATCTAGAAAATATATGTGTGTGCAGTTTCAGTTTGTTCTGTTATGTCTGTAGAATTATGTGAGAAGTTTACCTGGTTAATTTGATAAGTTGATTGCTGTTTTTGGGAAAATTTGGAGCTTGTATCTTCTAGATTCCTAGGTTTATTTGGCTGTAACTTTAAGAGTTTGCAGTTTCTATTGTATAATGCATATTGGTGCAATTTGAGGTGATTTTATTTATTGTGGAGTAATCTATGTTGTCTGAAACACAACAATTTTTGGGGGTAGTTTGTGGTGTTTCTAAGGGTAATCCATGGATGAAATAGGCTACGAACAACAGGTTATGGGCCCACCCCAATGGCTGCCCATATTTGATGGATCTAAATATCATTACTGGAGGTGTATGTTGGAGGGTTACTTCGAGGAGAGAGAAGTAACTTATGTGGTGGATGGGACTTTGAAAAAAACATTAAGCTGTCGTGCATGAGAGACTAGAAAGAGTGAACATGCATCCCAACCAGCAAAGTCATGCTCCAAACATATATTCAAACGAAAATGAATGTGAAGGGAAAAATGTATATAGAACATGCAAAAGAATAAAAGTGAAGATGACCAAAAGAATACAAGGGAAGGATACTCCCCTAGCGTGAAGTGACCCCTATAATTTATACTAAGCCACAAGTTAGCTACTAGGCTCTTGGGTCTTCAACATTTTCTTTACAAGAGTTATTTCATAGGAAAGCAACGAAGCAAAATATACACTTTCAATTAAACGAAGAAAATCGGATTCGGTGACATAAAGCACTTTTACAAGACAACCGAAATGCCACACAAACAAATACACTTAAACAAATCGTCATGCTTTACGGACAACGGCGCAGGCCAATACAAGATGACACGCCTCAAGCCTCCACTTCAACAATCGCCAAAAAGACAAATTTGGAGGGAAACCTTCCGAACTTGGCCAAAGCCGTGTGGATTATAAACGAGGCAGAACATAGAGAGAGAAAAATCCGTATGTTAACTACCATCTATCGCTAGCTAACAAGAAGACAAGGAAATGGTGGGCAATCGGTGGCAAGGAGGAAGCAAGAAAACATCTCCGCCGCCAAGAGAAAATTCTTGTCCAAAAGCTAAAAATTCTAAGTCTGAAAATAGACTAAGTAAGACTAAGCTAAACCTAGCGCGAAACTAGCCTACGTCTAGTCTACTTTACATGAATGAAACTACTTAAGATGTTGGCCAATAGGCGGCCAACATCGTTTACCGTACGTCTAACAAAATCCACAATCCAAGAGTAAAAACCCTCCCTATCTACATGCATGCGTGAACCTAAGTGGGTTCACGACTCTAAGGAATAACTGTACATTGAAGCGTCGCCAACGTTCACGGAAATCGCGCTTCGTCGCCAAACGATAATTGGCGTCTATACTCCAACATCGCGGTAACTGTGCAAGAAATGAAAGGTATCGTACGAAATACTTGAAAAGTGTGCACGTGCGCACGAAACCAAACGGTACCTCGCACGAAATTAGTACTTGTTCCATTAGAGGTGTACGCGCATCGCGTACACGCCAAACATAAATGAACCGCGGTCGCACGAGCAACCGGAAATCATACACGCACATCGAAATATTGTGCGTGCGTAAATGATATCATGCGCACGCGCCGAATATCCCGCGTGCGTGTGTTGTTTTGGAAAGCTTTAGTCCTCTCTATGCCTCGATTGTGAGAGAGAGAGAGTTTCACGACTTAGCATATGTTTGGTTGTAAGTTTGTTTCATTACACACCAGAATTGATGTTCCACTAGATCGGTAGGGAGTACACCTTTGTATACACTCCCAAGACACAAGTCACTACAAGAAAGAAGACACTCCAGAATATCCGATTGTTTGTGCATAGATATACTTGAGGACAAAATGGCACATGGAGATTTGTCTACGGTGCCGAATGTGATATGTACGCGGCTGAGGGAGACCACCGACAAATGCTGGTCCGTGTGAACCACATACACGACAAATGACGTGGCATATAGAATTCTACTCCTTTGTAAAAATCAAGTTAAGTAGATTTTTGTCTTTGTGTGGTTAGTTGATTAGTAAAGGAATCTTTTTGTGTGACGTACCTTGTTCGGTTTGAGCCGTAGGTATTTATTGTACGGCTGGTATTCCTCCGTACGTTCAGCAGCATAGGCTTTTGTGTATATTAGTAGGACTTAGATAACTTTGAAGTTATGAACATTTTGTAGTCAGAAACTGTACAGCCTGTTTTTGGCATTTTCATCTGTAGATATCTCACAGATCTGTTGGCAGAATTACTTGAAATTTTGTGTGTGTGTTAATCCTGATATTATCTACTTTGTGGTAGATTTTCAGAGCTATTGTGTCTCTGGTTTGGGTTTTATCAACTGTTGAAGTTGCTGTTTTTCAGACCGGTTTTTGTGACAGTTTCTTGCTTGGTTTGGTTCCGAGATGACTACACCGGCATCCTCATCGTCTTCGGTTCCGGTTGTTGTCTCAGAACAACAGCGTGCACGATATCGTGCGCGTGGACACAATATTGAGCGCATGTACACTGTATTGTAAACGCATGCAAAATATCGTACGGGCGAACACAATATCGTGCGTGCATACGCAATATCGTGCACGCATGCAGAATGTTGTACGCGCCTGCGTCCGATACCATGCGGCATGACAAAGTGGATGGGAGTAGAAGAATTGTGAGTGTCTAAGGGTTTTCAATAACTCCTTAACTGAAAAACCGATGATGCCATACCTAAAGTTTAAAAATGAGGCTGAATTATAGAAATGCCTAAAATGTAGGTATTTAAAGACTTCTTTGTATCATTGGTTTAGTAGTTCCACTGTACTTTTTCGATATAAGTATGTAGGATGAAGCATGGTGGAATATTGTACTGGTATAGAAAGATTGATTGCAGAAAATGCTTTGGCAGGAGGATGCTTTACAGATGCTCAACAAGTTGTTTTATTAATGAGAGGATTACCTAATGACTATATTAATGCATCAAATATAATAGCTCAAATTGATAAAAAGTATTGGAACCTAAGCAAGCAATCTGCATTGTGCTAGATGAAGAAGATTTGAACAAGTTTTTTGTTAGGAATATGGAGGTTTCTAAGTCTCAGTTTCAGAAAAATAGAAGTAATGACAGAGGAAATGGATCTAAGAATTGCACGCTGTAATGATTTCGACACAGCAAGGATGTATCTTCCTAAAAGTTGTGTTTCATGAAATTTCAGAGATGGATGGGAGAACAACCTAGTTCGACCCTAAACAAGAAGGGAATTATGTGCTTTCATGAGTAAGAGACAAGACTCGGCCGATGACAAAAGGCATACACCTTTTGTTGACGAATTTATTTACTTACCGACCTTCAATGTTGTTCGGAATGAGGAGAAAGAGGAGACAGAAAAGGATTCAGTTACTGTCAATATTTCCTATGACAGATTCATGAGTGACACAAACTAACTAAAGGAAAAGGTAACTTAAGTAAGAGGAGTTAAAAGAAGTGAAGGGCACATGGAAATGGAAGGGACTGGGAAAATCATTTTCACCGAAGATAATATGGAGAAAGAAGAGAGTGAAAAAGACTTGGTTTTTGTGACTATTTCTTGTGAAAGATCGGTGTGAGAGAATGACTTACGAGGGGAAGAGATTCTTGAACAAAGGGGAGTTAGAAAAGTAAACTTAATATTGGCTTCAGGATATTCTTTAGATATAGAGAATACTGAACTGAAAATATAGCTTAGAGAAGGGCAAAGAGAAGATGAGGAAGATGATGAGTGAGAAATGGTGAATTCACACAAGATAAGGAATTAACATCAGAAGTGGATAATATTGTGGATTTAAAAAATATTGAACTGAACGAAAAACCGATAGAAATTGTTAAGAAAATGAGGCTAAGAAAATAAGTTTATGAGAGCGAAAAAAAGTCATAAAATTGAAAGAATATAGAAAATAAGAAATAATACTAGAAAGAGGAAAGATCAGCTAAATGAAAAGGGGATCAGAATGAAAATTTTCAAAATGCATCAACTTAGGGGGAGTGGCAAATCTACGAAAAAAGACCAAAAATTAGTGAGGAAATCTACACGTTGTAGAGGTATGGGAAGACACACCATGGTAGAAGTTGAAATTCCATGAGAGGACCAAGATGTAGTAAGAGAAAATGAAAATGATACAGATTAAGGAAGACCAGCTGGAGAAGAAACGAACTTCAAAGGCGAAAACACAAAGGACAAAAAAAACCATTTTGGAAGTGGAAAAACCGATACATTTAATGGGAAAAATCATTTCTTAAATAGTAGATATATTCGAGTGGCTGGTATGGTGACTAAAAATTTGACAAAATCTTAGAGTTCCAATATATGATTTCTTAAAACTAAAACATCCAAAACTTAGGAGGAATGTTGTTTTGTAAAGTTTAGGATGTTTAGTAGTGGAGGTTCAGAGAGGAAATTTTCGAACTCTGAATATTTTCTAAGTCCTTGCATTTGTATGTACCTCCATTAGAGTAGAAAGATCTGCAGACAGAGTTAACTACTGAGTCTAAAGATTTAGGGGAGTGTTGAGTTTAAAAGCTTTAGTACTCAGTATATGAGACTGTGAGGGGAGTTTTAGGACTTAGAATACTTTTGGTATAAGTCCTTCTAATACTTACCTTTAATAGTATGATAGTTACTAAGGTACAACAGAGTGTAATGTACTTCATTGAGACATGAGGCGCGGACCAAATGTATCTGTACGAGAATGATCCAGTACCGAATCCAAAATAATGGCACACGACAAATTGTACAATATAGGAATGAACGGCGGATACAAACTGAGTCGACGGACGTGGTTGGAAGTGGGACCATATTGGGAAAAGGTTGCTGGACGCGTGTCGTCCATCGCAAAGATATATATTACATATTACGACGATCCGTATATTCCGAAACACTCGTACACGGAGGCTAATGTAATCGTTCGATTCCAAGTACATCGACGGTGGAGAAAATATGAAGGGACCACGGTTGACTAAGCATGTCGCGTAAAGGTACAGTTACACTTGACATGCGGCATATTTTATTCTGGGTGCACGAAACTAATTTTCGGGGGAGTGATGTTTTGAAAAGATAGTTTCGTGCGTACGCAACATTTTGTACGCACGCGACGTTTCATGCGTACTTGACGCGAGTTTTAATGTGTAAGTGCTAACATGATTTAACGTGGAGGTTCGAATGTATTTGCGGATTGGGGGAGTATTTGTATGAATAATATTAAATTGATGTGAAGGTCAAATTGAGTTGCGTGAACAAACATTCGAAATGTTTCACGTCAGATCGTGAAGCGATCTGACGTGAAACATTACAAAGTCTTTGATATGTAACAAAATAAGACAGATGAAATTTATGGAAAAGTTAAGTCACCAGTACGACAAGTCATATTTTGCAAGTGGATAATAAATCACTTACCGACATTTATGGTGAAGGACAAAATCCTGATACGGACACGATTGAAGAGGCACGATTCCACTTCGACAAAATGGTAATTGGTACATTTGAAGTGCAGACAGAATCCGCCAATATATTTGGAGGCACACACTATTTTAAGAACGCGATTCACGCTGGGACCACAAATGACTTAAGCACGACGTGTTGTCTACTTTATCACTGACACATACTCAAGATTATTGCACTGTACGACCACGGTCAACTGGACTTATATGATTGATGCTGACTAAACATCGGTAACACTTTTTGTACGTATATATACTTAAGAAACATCTGTTTGTAGTTTAGCGCTCTTTAAATTAGTTTTTCACTGTTCAGTTAGTGACATGTGTAGCTCTAAGATTAGTGTAGGACTCAGTAGATTAAGTATACCTTGTAGGACTCAGATTATCTTTTATCATCACAGTCAAGTTATATCAAAGTAATTGCAGACAGTTTTCTTGCAACTTTCACCTGTTAGTGTGATCACTGTGATTGATGTTTTGATGTGAAACTTTGTGAATTGATTCTATGATCTAGAAACTATATGTGAGTGTAGTTTCATTAAGTTCTGTTTTCTCTGTAGAATTATGTGCGAAGTTTACCTTGTTAATTTGATAAGCTGTTAATTGTTTTTGGGAAACTCTGGAGCTTGTATCTTCTAGATTCCTCGGTGGATTTGACTGTAACTTTAGGAGTTTGCAATTTCTATTGTATAATTCATGTTGATGCAGTTTGAGGTGATTTTGTTGATTTTGGAGAAATGTGTGTTGTTAGAAACAGAACAGGTTTTGGGGGTAGTATGTGGTGCTTTCGAGGGTAATCCATGGCTGAAAAAGGCTATGGACAACATTTAAGGGTCAAAGTAGCCGCGGAATTTCAGGCGCACGTTTAAAAAGTACTAAATGAATCAACATTTCATTTAGTACGCATGATGGTTTGTTTTGTACAATTTTTAGTACAAACCGTCACTTTCACTTTATTGAATTTCGTAGATAGTTTCGCGTTTGAAATTTGCGACACACGTTTGTGCAAGGTTCTGTTTCGATAGGCGTGCACTTTTGCACTTAAATTGAAACTCTGAGACCTCCATAAGTCCTCAGAGTGGACAGCTTCGAAGAAGCCTCTAGGATAACCCTAATCCCTTTGTGTTTCAACAAAAACATTTGCCACCGTGGTAGACAAAAACATTGACAACCTACACTCATGTGAAGGCAAGACTCCCTTGAGTCGATAGCAAAAAAAATCTCTGAATTTGCTCTCCAAGTAGTAAGTTATGGAGGGTCAAAGTTGACCTTTTGTACAGAAGCTCTCTAGGAGAAAGGGTCCTACCTCCTGATTTTGCGAATTCCTATCTCTCTCACAGACTCTATCTACTGATGTACGGAGCTAATCAGATTACAGTTTCGTACACAAAAGTAAAGCTGCCAGTGTACTTTCACTAGGGACACTGTACAACATGGCCTAAATGTCTACACGTGGTATGTGCGGATTCGCTCAATTAATCCTCGGAGATACCGAGATCCAATGTCATTCTGACACGTGTCATCCGATGTGGCGATGACCACAAACCGCCAAAATCCTCTTCCGCGATCTCGACGTTAATTTCGGCCGTTCGATTAAATTCACATTTAATCGTAGTCGTAATAAATATATGCGCGATATTCGTTTCATTAAAGAAATAAATGCGCGGTATTGGTTTCTTATTGTTGTTTTGAAAAGTATAGCGGCGTAGCAAAAGGAGTGGTGTCGTATGACACTTACACGCTGATTATTTTATTCCAGGTACAGGCAACTAAACATTCAAGGGTTATGCATTTATGGCTTAAGGGGAGCTATTACAGGACACTTTTTGCAAGAAGGCAACAAGCGAATGGGAATTGGCAGAGGGGAGTGTTGTTTTTGAAAGCTTTAGTCCTCACTAAGCTTCATAGGTGAGGGGAGTGTTTTCTCAATACTCAGAATATTTTGTGAAAGTCTGGTTCAATATGTACCAGAATTAATGTTACAGTGAACAGTGAGGGAGTTCACGGTGTGACACACTTCAGGACACACGTCGGTAAATGAGAAACTCTACAAAGATCCGTTCGTACTATTCAGACTTACCACAAAGACCGAGGTGTCACATAAAAGTTTCATCTCGGATGAAACTTCGAAATAATGGACGGTGAAGATTTGCTGCTGACGGAAGGTGGTCATCCGGGACCACGTCTGTAATTATCTGACGTGTTTATACACGGTGTACTGTGACGTTACTTATCTCTAGTTTGTACAGAAGCGTGTTTTGTTTGATTAGTGTCTGAGTTCAGATTCTTTCTGTATAACATACCGTGACATATTCAGGTATCCTCATTTCAGATAGTAGATATTATTGATGCATGGCTGGTATGTCTTCTTTGCTTAGTTAGAGTAGTGAGTGGTTGCTAGCTCTTAGAAGAATAGATCTTTTAGGTATAAATATAGAACTTAGCCATTTCAGAATTAAGAAATTGATTAAACAAAATTATGCTATGACATTTTTGATATATTTGACTGAGAATATTTCTTAGATCTGTTTGCAGATTTCTGTGTAAATTTGCGCTTGTGTTCTTTTGTGTATTATCTGTATTGTGTCAGATTTGTAGGCCATTTGGTTGCCTAGTTTGTATTTGGCTGTGTTCCAAAGTTGTGTGTATTTTTTTCTGAGCATCTGTGAGAGCTTCTAGCTTATTTGAGTTCTGTGATGACTACTCCAGTATCATCTTCATCTTCAGTTGGTGTAGTAGTCACAGAACAACAGGTCACAGGCCCACCCTCACGGATTCGAGTTTTTGATGGAAGGAAATATGTCTATTGGTCTGATCTGGTTGAGTCCTATTTCACTCAAGTTAAATTGTTTGATGTAATTGATGGCAGCCTTGCTGAAACTGAAGCATCCTATAATGGGAAAAATCAGCAAGCTCTGCATTTGTTGAAGTTAATGATCTGAGAAGATTTACTTATGTCACATATCAAAATGAAAAAGGCATCAGAAATCTGGTCCTCTTTGAAAACTATCTATTTGAAAGCAAATGACCAGCATGAAATTATCACAGCTGGGAATATTTATGATTAAAGGTATACAGGAGGTAGCATGGCCGAATATTGCAATGGGCTTAGGCTTTTGTTGGCAGAGAATGCATTTTTAGGGGGGAATTTCTCCCCTTATCATCAGGCTATGATTCTTATGCGAGGTCTTCCTGAGGAATATAAAGGAGCCTCAACAAATTTGAGAATGTTGGATAAGTCAGCTTGGAACTTAGCAACAGCTATAGCACTAGTGTTAGAAGAGGAATCCACTGTTGCAACTTTTAATCCAAGAAAATCATCTGTAGCTTTTAATGCACAATACCAACGAAACAAATCTCAAGGGTACCAAGGTTTTCAGCCTTATAACAAGTGTGTCTACTGTTATAATCAAGGACATCTGTACAAACAGTGTCCTAAGTTTCTTAAAGCTTGTGAGACAGGTGTGTTCAGAAACGGATGGAGGCCAAAAGGGATCTACATGCCACAAAAGATACCATACACACCACCGACTCTTCCTTCCAAACCCGAAGCATTTTCAGCTGATACACCGGGATCGGAATCGGTTGACAAAGTGAAGGCGCCGAATGTCGTCAGTTTTCCAAAAACTGATGACAAAGATTTCTTTGCCCTTGCCAAACTGATGGAGGGAGGCAAAGATCATGGGTGGATCATGGACTCCGGGAGCTCGTCTCATATGTGCTGGAACAAAGCTTCCTTCACAGATCTGCAACCTATTCCAACAAGGCAGATCTATTATGCTTGTGGTGCCACCGTTGAAGCAAAGGCTCAAGGAACTGTCATCCTTATGTGTGAGATAGATGGACAGGCAGTTCCTAGAACTCTCTATGATGTATTGTATGTTCCTCAGTTCAAAAAGAACTTGTTTTCTACATCAGTTGCAGAAAGTAGAGGTTTTGAAATACTTCAGAAACAAGGAAAGAAAATAGTCAGCAAAGAGGGAAAGATAGCTGTAAAGGGAACTAGAGGCCCAAATAATTTGTATCGGATGGACCTGGTGAATACATCTTCTTTTGCTTACTCCAGCGTCTTATCTAATAATGTTTTATGGCATAAGAGGTTGGGTCATGTTCATTATGACAAATTAGAAAAGATGGTCAAAAATGATATGGTAGAAGGAGTTAAGCTTGGTCAGCAACAGTCAAGTATTTGTGATGGTTGTGCTTTGGGCAAGCTTCATAAACTTCCCTTACCTCAAGCTGCAGATTTCAGAGCAACTAACATCTTAGAACTTGTTCATTCAGATGTGTGGGGACCCTCCAAAGTACCATCTCTTGCTGGCAGCAAATACTTTGTCACATTCACAGATGACTTCTCCAGATTCAGTAAAATCTATTTTATGAAGGAGAAAAGGGAGGTCTTCACCCACTTCAAACACTTTCGGATCTGGGCGGAGAAACTTCATGGTAGATCAATTCTCTCTTTAAGATCTGATAATGGAGGCGAATATAGTTCCAATGAGTTTGCTACTTATTTGAAAGAAAATGGTATATCTCACCAGTTCACTGTGCCGTACACTCCTGAGCAGAATGGAGTCTCGGAAAGGCTAAACAGAACTCTAACTGAGAGTGCTAAATCTATGATGGCTGATAAAGGAGTAGATACTAAATTTTGGGCTGAAGCTTACCAAACTGCAGCATATATTAGGAACAGATTAGAAACTAGATCTGTCCAGGGAATGACACCTTATGAAGTGTGGACTGGCAGAAAACCGGATGTCAGTCACTTCAGAGTTTTTGGTAGCAAGTGCTTTGTACTAGATAACCTACCAAACTGGAAATTAAGTCCAAAGTCTAAGCCTGGAATCTTTATGGGATATGATGATGAATCTGTAGGATATAGAATTTATTGTCCTCAGAAACATACCATCCAGATTGCGAGAAATATTCAGGTGAAGGATGAGAGTGAGTCCATAGACGTATTTAGTATGGATGAAAATGAAAAGAAAGAAAAACCGCAAGAATATGTCATCTTGGATCAGATTCCCTTTCAGTCTGCTGCAGCTTCTACTTCTTCTTCAACTGGAGTTCCACCAGCTACTGAACAACAGGCAGGAGCTGATCCTCGTCCTTCAAGACCTCAAGGTGGAGCTCGGAATCCAACAGTTCCAGCCTCAGATTTTCCGGGGGGAAGAAGACAGAGTTCTCGTTTAAGGGGAGAACAAGTTCAATATGCTTTTTCTGCAAGCACGGGGGAGCCTCTTACCATTCAGGAGGCATTTTCTGTTCCTGAGAAGGATCAGTGGATCTCAGCTGCAAATGATGAGATGAGATCGATCATGGAAGCCCAAACGTGGGAGCTTGCGGAGCTTCCACCAGATCCGAAAGCCATTGGCTACAAGTGGGTCTTCAAAGTGAGGCTCAACCCAGACAACACCATTGAAAGGTATAAAGCTCGTCTGGTTGCAAAGGGTTTTAGTCAAAAGGAAGGAATAGACTAAGAGGAAACCTTCTCTCCTGTTGTCAGGTTTCCTACTGTCAGAGTCTTGTTGTCTCTAGCTGCAATTGAGAATATGGAATTGCATCAAATGGATGTTAAAACTGCCTTCTTGCATGGAGACTTAGAGGAAGTAATTTACATGAAACAACCTGAAGGTTATGTAGAAAAAAGGAAAGGAAAATCTAGTCTGTAAACTGTTGAAATCATTGTATTGATTGAAACAGGCTCCAAGACAGTGGAATTTGAAGTTGGATGAGTTTCTTACCAGCTGAGGCTTTACAAGGATCAGCTCAAATCACTCTGTTTATGTCATGGAAGGAGATGATGGTGTGATTTATGTAGCAGTGTATGTGGATGATCTGCTGCTAATCAGCAAATCATTGAATGAGATAAAAAAGATAAAAGCAGTTCTGAATGCCAGGTTTGAAATGAAAGACTTAGGTGAAGCTAAGTATATCCTAGGCATTCAAGTAGAGAGAGATAGGAGTCAGGGAGTTATTTACCTTACTCAGAGAGAGGCCATTGGAAATATACTTGAAAGATTTGGTATGGCAGATGCAAAGGGAAGTGCCACTCCTATGGAGCTCAGGCAAAATGTGGAAGGAAAGGAGACAGATGGAGGAATGACTCTGGAAGATGATATGGAACCAGGGGAGTCAGATTTCATGTCCACGATTCCCTACAGACAAATTGTTGGGAGTCTTATCTACTTTATGAAATGCACTCGTCCGGATATTGCTGCGGCTGTTGGAGCTCTGAGTCGAAGTCTTCAAAATCTGAAGAAATCAGATTGGGAGGCAGCAAAACGAGTTCTAAGATATCTTGCAGGTACACGAGATCTCCGACTGTCTCTTGGAGGAGATGAAGTGAAAATTAGCACCTGGAGCGATGCGAGTTATGGTGATATGCCAAGCCGACGTTCTACCACTGGATTTATTCTGAAGATCGGTGATGGTACTTGCTGCTGGACAAGCAAGCTCCAAAAGGTGACTGCTCAGTCAAACATAGAAGCTGAATACATGGCAGCCAGCTCAGCTGTCAAGGAACTTCTTTGGGTAAAATCTCTTTTACAAGAACTGAAATTTATGCAGTCTGGTCCTCAGGTCATATGGTGTGACAATCAAGCTGTTATTGCTATTGCTTCTAATCCTAGTCATCATTTCAAAAGCAAGCATATTGACATTAAGTTACACTTTGTGAGGGAAAAGGTGATGGCCAGAATTCTGAAACTCAGCTACTTACATGATGAGAAAATGTTGGCAGATATCATGACAAAACCCTTACCTGCTCCAAAATTGAAATTTTGTAGAGAGGGATGTGGTCTAAGTGATTAATAGAGTCTAAAGCTTTAGGGGAGTGTTGTTTTTGAAAGCTTTAGTCCTCACTAAGCTTCATAGGTGAGGGGAGTGTTTTCTCAATACTCAGAATATTTTGTGAAAGTCTGGTTCAATATGTACCAGAATTAATGTTACAGTCAACAGTGAGGGAGTTCACGGTGTGACACACTTCAGGACACACGTCGGTAAATGAGAAACTCTACAAAGATCCGTTCGTACTATTCAGACTTACCAGAAAGACCGAGGTGTCACATAAAAGTTTCATCTTGGATGAAACTTCGAAATAATGGACGGTGAAGATTTGCTGCCGACGGAAGGTGGTCATCCGGGACCACGTCTGTAATTATCTGACGTGTTTATACACGGTGTACTGTGACGTTACTTATCTCTAGTTTGTACAGAAGCGTGTTCTGTTTGATTAGTGTCTGAGTTCAGATTCTTTCTGTATGACATACCGTGACATATTCACGTATCCTCCTTTCAGATAGTAGATATTATTGATGCATGGCTGGTATGTCTTCTTTGTTTAGTTAGAGTAGTGAGTGGCTGTTAGCTCTTAGAAAAATAGATCTTTTAGGTATAAATATAGGACTTAGCCATTTCAGAATTAAGAACTTGTTGTATCAAAGTTATACTGTGACTTTTTTTATATATTTGACTGAGAATATTTCTTAGACCTGTTTGCAGATTTTTGTGTAAATTTGCACTTGTGTTCCTTTGTGTATTATCTGCATTGTGTCAGATTTGAAGGTCATTTGATTGCGTAGTTTTTCTTTGGCTGTGTTCCAAAGTTGTGTGTATTTTTTTCTGAGCATCTGTGAGAGCTTCTAGCTAATCTGAATTCTGTGATGACTACTCCAGTATCATCTTCATCTTCAGTTGGTGTAGTAGACACAGAACAACAGGCAGCAGGAGCAATGGCGACATCGGCAAAGCATTGGTGATGTGGTGTTTTTGCTAAATTTATTGTATGATGAACAGTAGAGGTTGATACATAATTTTGAATATTTAAATTTTTTTTTTATTTTTTTGTTTATCCATTAGAGTGGAAACATTTGCGTACAACATGGACTAATGAGTCTAAAGCTTTAGGGGAGTGTAGAATTTGAAAGCTTTAGTATCAGTAGATGAGGCTATGAGGAGGAAGTTAAAGGTGAAAAAGAGCAGCAGTTAGGACTGCGATGTCAAACTAGCGCAGCGTAGCAGCATAGCAGTACACGCTGCACTTTGTATTCATACTGCGCTGTGTGTCAAAAAAGTGGAGCGTAGAAACAAAGCATTACACGCTGAATGTTTTTCTGGTTGCACGAAACTAAATTTTCGGGGGAGTGTTGTTTTGAAAAGTTAGTTTCGTGCGTACGAGACAGTTTGCCCGTAACTGCTAATTAGATTTAATATGGAGGTTTGAATAGATTCACGGATTGGGGGAGCGAACGGATTGATATAATTAAAGTGACGTAAAAGACTCATTGAGTGGTGTGAACAAGGTGTGACAAATGGACGGCGGATCGCGAAGGGATCCGATGTAAAATAAACAGAATGTTTGAATAGGCGCCGCCGGTACGGCGGAGCTGCGACGCAGTTAAGTCAACGTAGCTGCGGCTATTTGTATGATCCGTACGGACAAGCGCAGCCAGCGCAGCTAGCGCAGCTGCGGATAATATGACTAGGATAGATCTTGAGTAATGATGATTGTACGGTAGTGGTAGCTTAGTAGTTGCTTAGTGGTAGCTTGGTTTCTGACATACGAAGAGTGCGGTGTAAATATTCTGTAAAACAAAGGTTTGTCCTTTTGACTAATTAGTTTATTAGAGTAGATACATTACGGTTGGTATGCCTCCGTACTCTGAGTATAACTTGCAGGACTTAGATTATTTTATGTATCGCAGTCAAGTTTATCAAAGCAATGGCAAACTGATTGCTGCATCTTTGACATGTTGGTGTGATCACTCTGTTTGGGGTTTTCATGTGAAACTTTGTGGAGTTATTTTATGATATAGAATTTATATGTGTGTGAAGTTTCATTGATTTCCAGTATCTCTATAAGATTCTGTGAGCAGTCTAAGTGGTTAGTTTGTGAAGCTTTCAACTGTATTTTTGAAACTCTGGAGCCTATATCTTCTAGATGCCTTAGTGGATTTAGCTGTAACTTTGGGAGTTTCTAGTGTATGAGGTATACTACTTATTCGTGCAGTTTGAGGTGATTCTGTCCAGTTTGGGGTAATCTGTGCTGTTTGAAACACAGCTGTTTTTGAGGTAGTCTGTGGGTGTTTCCGTGAGTAATCCATGGCTGAAATAGGCTATGGACAACACTTATCCGAACCGTAATCCGTACTTTTACATTACAGGATCTATGTAATCTGTAAACACTCACAGTTAAATGAATTACCATACCCGATAATGTTTAATTAATTATCAAACCCTATAGTATGGAACACTGGTCTCAAACTTAACGGTTAAGGCTACCCGCTACTAAGAGTCTGCAGGCCGGTAGGTACCAGGATCAAATCCTCTAGCCAGCATATACCTTTTAGTAAATAAATCCCTTACTAATATTTATTTCTCGTAAACCTTTGGATAGCCTAGGTAGCCATGGCTCTAGCTCCCTCTCCAATTTCTCGGTGACTGCAACAAGTTTGAGAGTTGGAGAGAGAAGTTAAAGGTAGACGACCTTGGCTTCTTTCTATATTTCTATTTAGACCTAGAAAATACTTAAAAAGGACCATTAATTTCTACACTCCCCTTATTTTCTAGTTAATCTTTAATTTCAAACCACACTTCTTCCTGCAAAAAATCAACTTTGGGGAAGACATAGGTTTGGTCATCATATCTGCTACCATCTCACTATCTGGTCGGTACTCTAAACTGATTATTTTGTTTTCTACTTTCTCTCTAACAAAGTTGAGTCTAATGTCCATGTGTTTGGCTTTAAAATGATGTTTAGGATTGGCAAAAATAGCGATTGCAGCTTGATTATCACGAAAAAAATTCAGCACACCACTCTTAAGGTGACCAAGCTCACCAAGCAAAGACTTGACCCACATCAATTCTTTTACAGCAGAGCAAGAGGCCATATACTCAACCTCTATGGTGGACTGAGAAATAACCTTTTGCTGTTTGCTACTCCAACAGCAAGCCCCATCACCCACATATAATACATATCCAGAAGTGCATCTCCTCATCGGAGCATCACCATAACTGGAATCACTCCAAGTAGGGATATCAGTATTCTCCCCACCCAAATGCAACCATAGATCCCTAGTTCCTATCAAATATCTAAGGACTCTCTTAGTTGCCTCCCAATCCCTCTTAGTGGGAGCATTTAGACTTCTACTTAGCACTCCTACAGCTGCAGCTAAATCCGGTCGGGTACAATTCATAAAATAGATTAGACTTCCCACTACTTGCTTGTAAGGAATAGTCTGCATGAACTTCTGTTCTTCAGGAGATAATTCCTCGTCTAAGAGTATGAGTCCTTCTTCCTCACTCCCCTCACTTTCCTTCTTCAACTCCATTGGAGTTGTACAACTATTAGCTTTATCCATTTGAAATTTTTCTAGCATGTTCCCTATTGCTTCCTTTTGAGTCAATCTTATAATTTCTCTTTTTCGGTCTCTCTCTACTTGAATTCCTAAAATATGTATTCCTTCCCCCATATCCTTCATTTCAAATCTCCCTTTAAGATCGGTTTTCAATTTATTATTTTTTTCCATTGATTTACTTAATACAAGCAAATCATCAACATAAATTGCAATAAATATAAAACCTTCTCATCTTCGAAAACATAGATTGAGTGATCTGAGCTGATCCGGATATATCCCAAACCGGTAAGAAACTCATCAAGCTTCTTATTCCACTGTCAAGGCTCCTGTTTCAAACCATAAAGAGATTTAATCAGCCGGCATACCTTACTCTCCACTCCTTCCTCCACAAACCCGTCGTTTCTCGCATGAAGATCTCCACTTCCAATTCTCCATGCAAAAAGGCTGTCTTAATGTCCATCTGGTCCACTTCCATGTCTTCCGCGGCTGCCAGGCTGAGAAGTAGGCGGACGGAGGGAAATCTGACCACCGGGGCAAAGGTTTCCTCGTAGTCAATTCCCTCCTTTTTCTGTAAATCCCTTTTCCACTAGTCGGGCCTTGTAGCGCTCGATTGTGTTATCTGGGTTCAATTTTAATTTGAAAACCCACTTACAACCGATTGGTTTTCGGTTAGGTGGACAATCAACCAGCTCGCAAGTATCGCCTGCCATAATTGAGGCCATCTCGTCATTGATTGCTGTCTTCGACCGATTTCTCTCTGGACAAGTCATCGCCTCTCCATAAGTTTGAGGTTCATCTTGATGAGATAGTTTTGTTACCTTGTTATTAACCTGTTTTTCTTGCAATCTTTTGCTACTTCTCCTTCCCCCCTCAACATTTACAGGCGGAATAGATGGTTTTCGTGGGTTCTTTCGAACAATCTCGGCTTCTCCCCTATCCTTAGATTCCGAATCAATTCCCACCACATCTTCGGCTTCGGGTAGAGTTGTCACTAGAGTTTCCACAGCCGAGTCTTTTTTGGTCTGATTTGTACCTTCAAGAATGTCATCTTCTCTAAAACCTGGATAGTTAGGAAGCTCAAAGCCATCGGAATTTTCTGACTCAAATCTGATTTTTACTGACTTTGTATATTTGAAGGGATCCACAGACTTTCCGTCATCCATAACTACTAGATGCTTTACTAAGATTATATTTTCCCTTTATAGATCATAAACTCTATATCCTTTAACATCCTCATCATATCCTAATAAGTATCCCGGTTTTCCTTTAGGATCTAGCTTCCAATTAGACAGATCTTTATCTAGACTGAATACTTGTCTGCCGAAAACCTTTAAGTGAGATATGTCTGGTTTCCGGCCTGTCCATCTCTCATAAGGTGTTTGATCTTTTATAGCTGAAGTAAGAACTCTATTTTTGAGGTAATTAGCGAAGTTCATTGCTTCTGTCCAAAACCTTTTCTGTATCTTCTTATCTGACAACATTTTTTTAGCACTATCACTTAGTGTTCTATTTAAACTTTCAGCTACCCCATTCTATTTCGGGTTTTCTCGAATTATTTTTTGGTGTTGGACCCCATCTTACCTCATAAAATCCTCAAACGGGTAAGAAGTATACTCTCCACCATTGTCACTCCTTATTCTCTTGATTGAAGTTTCATGGAGTTTTTTGCTCCATGCTTTATATTGTCTAAAACAATCCTGAGCTTCGGACTTGTTTTTTAAAAAATACACTCGGGAATACCGAGACCAATCATCAGTGATAGTCATCATAAATCTCTTTCCCTCTGGTGAGGGCACTCTAGCCGGTCCCCAAATATCTGTGTGTACTAGATCTAGAATTTTTTCTCCCTTATAGGTGGTTGTTTTTGGAAAGGGTAATGCGTGTGTTTTACCTTGAGCACATCCACTACAATCACTTATATTATCACTCTCACGGACCTTAATCCCTTCCACCACTCCCATCATTTTCATCTCTCTGAACTTGTCTAGATTCACATGCCCAAGCCTCTTATGCCACATCATAATATCATGAACACCAGCATAATAAAGTTTCTTCTTTTCATTACTTAAAACCAGCCTAAATATCCCATGGCTACCTTTCTCAGCAATGAAATAGACATCCTCCTCAAAACTAGCAGTAAAGACTCCTTCCTTAGTGCTAGTAAAAAAAACCCTTATCATCTAATACAGATGTAGAGATAAGGTTTTTGTTCAGCTCCGCAAAAAAAACAATACATCGGAGAATGTTAATATGGATGTCTTTCCTTCTACAAACACTTTCAAATCTACCGATCCTACAAGAGTAGTGGTGACTATCCTCCCATCCCCGTACTCTATCTCTTCGGTGGGAATATTTCTTATCATAGTGAACAGGTGCTTATCCTTACACATGTGCATGGAGGCACCTGAATCTACAATCCAGCCTGCTTCACCTTTCAATCCAGCGTGAGCACATTTCTGCCTTCGTGGAATTTCGACCTCGTTTTTCGCCTCCAACTCCTCATCTAAAAGGAGCTCATCGTCCTCGTCCTCAGATTCCACTTCATGTACCTGTGTCACAAGGGCCTTTTTCTTTCCTCAACAAGTACCACCGGTCTGCCCCTCCTTTAACCGAAGTTTGGTTAGCTTAGTGCACTCAACCATATAGTGCCTAGGTTTCTTACAAAAATGACATAAACCTTTGGGAGCCCTTGGTCCGAACTCGTCAGTCTGATTTTTCTGCTCTCTCCCCCCATAGTTTCCGACCAGTTTCCGGGATTCCTTGTTCCTCCAATCCGTCGCAGTTGCCAAGGCTTGGCCACTCTTTCCTCCCTTTCGGATCTCAATCGTATTCTTTCAAACGAGAAATCATCCCTACCACTGAGTTCCATATCCACCTTGAGTCCGGCAAGTCCTGCACACGGTTGACTATGTTCTCGAACTCATCGGGTAACTTCATCAGTAAATAGTTAACCTTTTCTTTTTCACTAAAATGTTTTCCCGCACTCTCTAGCTCCATGAAGAGTGTAGCAAGTTCATTACAACAGTCCAACATCTTCCCCCTTTTGTATACATACTCCTTAACTTCCTGATCAGCCAACTGTTGTTGTTGAATCGTACCACTTTGGTACATCTCTATGAGAGCCATCCAAAGATCAGATGCCCTTTCTACCTGCAAATGAGGACATGCAAGTCCTTAAGTGAGATGGCGTAGGATGAAGAGCTTTGCCGCCATATTGTTGAAGTTCAGGTTTCAGTATCATTCTCCTTGTTCCTCGAAATAGGTGACATGAATTCCGAACTTGTTGCTATTGGTGTGGTCCCCTCTTTCTCCTTTCCTTTGTTCACCCTCTCTCCTTCTTTTGTTTCCTTTGTTGAAGGTGGATCCTCTTTCTTGGTGAATTTGCTTCCTCCAAACCTAGAGGAAATCCAAGACTTGATGGACGCCCCAACCGTCCACTTATTATCCCCCAAAACATTTTTTCGCATAGAGCTCCTATCATCATACTTTCCCAGTATATGAAGCCAGTTCCATTAAAGATTGGTACCCTAGAGGGTGGGCCCATAACCTGAAACTTTGAGACCTCCATAAGTCCTCTGAGTGGACAGCTTCCAAGAAGCCTCTAGGATAACCTTGACCCCTTTGTGTTTCAGCAAGAACAACTGCCACCCTGGCAGACAAAAACACTGACAAACTTCACCCTTGTGAAGGCAAGACTCCTTGGAGTCGATAGCAAAAAGAATCTCTGAATTTGCTCCCCTGAGCAGTAAGTTATGGAGGGTCAAAGTTGACCTTTTGTACAGAAGCTCTCTGGGAGAGAGGATCCTATCTCCTAATTTTTCTAAGTCCTATCTCTTTCACAAAATCTATCTACTGATGTACGGAACCAATCAGAATATAGTTCCGTACGCAAAAGTACAGCTGCCGGTGTACTTTAGGTACGGACATTGTACGACATGGCCTAAATGTCGACACAAGTCATATCCGGATTCGCTCCTTTAATCCTCGGAGATACCGCGATCCAATGTCATTCCGACACGTGTTATCAGATGTGGCGATGATAACAAACCGCCAAAATCTTCTTCGGGGATCTCGGCGTTAACACCGAACGTGCGATTAAATTGACATTTAATCGTAGCCGTAATAAATACATGCGCGATATTTGTTTTATTAAAAAAATATATGCGCGTTGTTGGCTTTTTATCCGTACGGTAATCCGTACTTTTACATTACATGATCTATGTATTCTGTAAACAGTTACAATTATATGAATTACCCTACCCGATAATATTTAATTAATTATCAAACCTTATAGTATGTAACATCGGTCTCAGACTTAACGGCTAAGGCTACCAGCTACCGGAAGTCTGTCGGCCGGTAGATGCCAGGATCAAATCTTGTGACCGGCTCATACCTTTTAGTAAATAAACCCCCTAACTAATATATATTTCTCGTAAACCTCTGGATAGCCTAGGTAGCCATGGCTTTAGCTCCCTCTCCAATTTCTCTTTGACTACGACAAGTTTGAGAGTTGGAGAGAGAAGTTAGAGGTAGACTGTCTCGGCTTCTTTCTATATTTCTATTTAGACCTAGAAAATACTTAAAAAGGACCATTAATTTCTACATAAATGTTACGTAGTGAAATGTAGCGTTTGATCCTACGTAGTTAGTAAGAGATTTTGCACGTTTTTGCATTGGTCAATATGAGTCGCAGCTAATCAATGATTAGCCCAGGTAAAAACCTGTTCAACATAGCATTGACTTTAGCCTGGCTAGTCTACGATGATGATGGATAAATATTGAAGTCTGAGAGAAAAGTAAACATCTTTTCCTTTGGAAAAGTTTGTGGAAATTTCAACTGATCTTGGTCTTGAGCGATTAAAACAAAGTTAAAGCAATGGCATGTTTGCATTGAAATCTCTTACAAACTAAGTAGTGTTTTAGTAGTTAGGAGATCTAATTATTAAGAGTGGAGAGTAGTAGAAAACACATTAATAGAAGGGTTGAACCACGAAGGCAAGAGACCAAGCTTATGTTATGTGGAAACAAGCTTCTTCTAATCTAAAGTTTATCCTTATGTGAGTGCTTTCTAGTGTGAATGTGTAAATTTCCAATGTGTGGAATGTGTGGTTGAAATTGGTTGTAGTAATGGGATTTTCTGATAAGAAAGAAATCTTGTTACTGTTGAAATCACTAGATTTAGGGGAGGTAATTTCTAAGTCTTAATTAAAATAAAAAGGAAAAGAAAAACAGAGGCAGCCTGCCTCCACCTTCTCTCTTTAGCCTCCATACTTGTTCTAGTCACTGAAAGAGAGAGAGGGCGGTGGAGCCATGGCTGCCTTAGCTCCATAAGCAGGGCTTAAGAGTGACCTAAGTCACTCTCAAGCAAAAACGTTGAATGAGGCAGGACTCGAACTTCCGACCGGTAGGGCGAGGCGTAGCCGTCAACCCTTACCAGTCTGTCGTAGTAGTCCGTTAGGATACATGGGGTTCGACGGCCATTTAAACAATAGATAGACGGCTAATCCGATTAACACAATTACAAATAGGATACATAGAAACTAGTTGGGGAATTAAGTACGCACGAAACAAATGTACCGGACATTTGTTGCAAACGGCTGGGAATTAAAGTTGGTTTGGATCCGACAGCTCACATCATCGTCGAGATCCCGTAATGGCCGCTTTGGCGGTTTTCGAATGTAACATGACCTGGCAACACGTCGCAAAATGTTATTGGGAAGCGGGAATCCCGGGAAGCATGAGAACAAGTCCGGAGAAGACATGTGTCCACTCCATGGCCTTGTCGTCTGGGCCGTCTGAGAAGTACATCGGCCATAAGTACCTTTTGTGGTAGTCTTCATTGTTCTCGTACCGCGTAGATAGAAGTTTGAGAGGGTTTAGGACTTAGTGGATTGAGGAGGTAGTAAGCCTCTCTCCCAACAAGCTTAGAAATATATTGGCATCTTTGCCACTCCATAACTAATAGCCTGGTTGGGGCGTTTTTCGTTGATTTTGCTGTGGACTCATAGGAGTCCATACCGCATAAAGTCTCTTGATCATAATATCTTGCTCTACCACGGTGCGCTTGCCTCGTTGAAAGTGGTTTAGTCAAAAGCTACCTGAGCTTCCATTGTTTTCGAAATGTTAGTTTAGGTGCGACGCCACATTTTAAGCGCCGACGACGTTTCGGCTTGAAGATTATGCAAGTAATGTGTTGTACAAAATGGAGGTTCGAATGGATTTGTGGATTGTGAGTAAATGTATGAGTAAAATTAAAGGGCGGATAGAAATCAATGGTGGCTGTGAATGCGTTAAGAAATGGGCGGCTGATTGCAGCGATCCGGCGTGGAAATATCTGAAAATATGCGTCGTACATGCGGAGCATCTAATTTGGACAAATGTATTTTATATGCGACAGGCGACGTTTATGACAAATGACGTGTACCTTATTTGTGACAATCCGCATTTAATGCAAAGGACGCATATGCTGTACGGAAATGATTTTGGTTGTACTATTATTATATTGGCAAGTGGACGTGAATGTCGTGGGATATTTGACGACTCGTGCGGATTTCGTTTGGATTTTGTGACCACGTGGCGCGACATCAAGGGTGCCGGATAAGAGCTACGGACGGCGGAAAAAGGCCGCCGCTATTTTTCAATTAGTGGGAAAGCGAAATCACGTCAATCACACGATACATACTTTTGGACGGCCCGGATTATTTGACGAGATTCGTGGAGTCTTGTTGAGTTACACGCAATGACTCAGCATACAATTTTGTTGTCGGTGTAAATATTTGGTTCAACATCGTTTTGTCCTTTTGTGAATTAATTATTAGTGTACGTTTACTTAATTTGACATATTTTAAAGTATTCGGGTATATCTACATTAATTAAGGTAGGTAGTAGATAGAGTACGGCTTTTATGCCTCCGTACAATCAGCAGTAAGCTCTTGTATATATTTGTAGGACTTAGTCATTTCAGGACATAGGAACTTTTTGGACCAAAAACTGTTTATGGACATTTTTGGTAATTTTATCTGAGGATTGCTCTCAGATCTGTTGGCAAAATTATCTGAAATATTGTATGTGTGTTCCTCTTTGTATTTTTAATATTTTCACAGATTTTCAGGCCTATTTTGTTCCTGGTCTATGTTTTACTTCATTGTGAAGTTGGCCGATTTTATTAAAGTTCTGGCAGACTGTTTTTCGCAACTTTGACCTGATGATGTGATCACTCTGTTCATTATTTTTGTCTGAAACTTTGTGAGGTTATATTTTATCCTAAAAAGTATCTGTTCTTGCAGTTTCAGCTTGTTTTGAAATTTCTGTAGAATTCTGTGTTGATTCAAAGTAGGCTGTTTTTGGGTAGTCTGTGGTGCTTCCGAGGGTAAATCCACGACTCAAAATGGCTATGGACAACAGCTTCCTCGATTTTGGTCCAAATGGGGAACACAAAATTGCAGGTTATGGTGCCCATTTTCAATGGATCTGGGTTCATTTACTGGAAAGTATTGATGATAGGGGCATTATGTGAGAAACGATACTGGGGTATTGTGAGTGGACAAGTAAAACGTCCATCTTAAGGAAATCCACCAAGGTTTGGAGGAGTGAGGTTTTCTGTAGAAGGATCTGCTCCAACAGAGGAGATAGATGATGGAGAAAACAGTGTGTTCAAAAAGGAAAAAGGAAAGGAGACACCTATCAATCCTATTGCCATGGCACCCGGAGCGGTGGCCGTGAAGACTAAGGAAAACGACATTCAGATGTGGGAGTACACCAACATGAATGCCAAGCACTTCATTCTGAGGCACCTCACCCAAGCTTTGGCTGAAACTCTGAGACCTCCATAAGTCCTCAGAGTAGACAGCTTCCAAGAAGCCTCTAGGATAATCCTGACCCCTTTGTGTTTCAGCAAAAATAACTGCCACCCTGGCAGACAAAACCCTGACCACCAGCACCCTTGTGAAGGCAAGACTCTCCAGAGTCGATAGCAAAAAGAATCTCTGAATTTGCTCCCCTGAGCAGTAAGTTATGGAGGGTCAAAGTTAACCTTTTATACAGAAGCTCTCTGGGAGAGAGGGTCCTATCTTCTAATTTTTCTAAGTCCTATCTCTCTCACAGACTCTATCTACTCATGTACGGAACCAATCAGAATTGAGTTCCGTACGCAAAAGTACAACTGCCGGTGTACTTTAGGTACGGACATTGTACGACATGGCCTAAATGTCCACACATGTCATATCCGGATTCGGTGCCATAATCTCCGGAGATTCCACGATCCAGCGTAATTTCGCCACGCGTCATCCGATGTGGCGATGGCCACAAACCGCCGAAATCTTCCTCCGCGATCTCGGCGCTAATTGCGGCCGTCCGATTAGAATCTAATTTAATCGTAGCCGTAATAAATACATGTGCGGTATTTTTTTCACTTACGTAACAAATGCGCGGTATTGATTTTTAGTCTGTACCGTAATCCGTACTTTATATATTACCGGATCTATGTATCCCGTAATCTATTATAGTTAAATGAATAATCGTACGTATACATATTTAATTAATTATCAAACTATATACTACGTAACATGAATCCTAGACTTAACGGCTAAGGCTACCGGCTATTTCCTGTCTGCCGGCCGGTAGGTACAAGGATCAATTCCTGTCGCCGGCACATACCTTTTAAATAAATAAACCCTAACTAATATAAATTTCCCGTAAACCTCAGGATAGCCAAGGTAGCCATGGCTCTAGCTTCCTCTCCAATTTCTCAGTGACTGCGACAAGTTTGAGAGTTGGAGAGAGAAGTTAGAGATAGACTGCCTCGGCTTCTATAATTATTTTCAGACCTAGAAAATACTTAAAAACCATTAGTTTCTCACTCCTTTTATTTTCTAGTCAATCTTTAATTTCGGGACCACACTTCTCCTTGCAAAAAATTAGCTTAGGGGAAGGCACAGGTTTGGTCATCATATCTGCTACCATCTCACTATCTGGTCTATACTCTAAACTGATTATTTTGTTTTCTACTATTTCTCTAACAAAGCTGAGTCTGATGTCCATGTGTTTGGCTTTAAAATGATGTCTAGGTTTGGCAGAAATAGCGATTGCTGCCTGATTATCACAAAATATTTTCTGCACACCACTCTTAAGGTGACCAAGCTCACCAAGCAAAGACTTGACCCACATCAATTCTTTTACAGCAGAGCAAGAGGCCATATACTCAGCCTCCATGGTGGACTGATTAATAACGTTTTGATGTTTGCTACTCCAACAGCAAGCCCCATCACCCACATATAATACATATCCAGAAGTGCATCTCCTCATCGGAGCATCACCATAACTGGCATCACTCCAAGTAGTGATGTCAGTATTCTCCCCACCCAAATGCAACCATAGATCCCTAGTTCCTACCAAATATCTAAGGACTCTCTTAGCTGCCTCCCAATCCTTCTTAGTGGGAGCATTTAGACTTCTACTTAGCACTCCTATAGCTGCAACTAAATCTGGCCGGGTACAATTCATAAAATAGATTAGACTCCCCACTACTTGCCTGTAAAGAATAGTCTGCATGAACTTCTGTTCATCAGGATATAATTCCTCGTCTAAGACTATGACTCCTTCTTCCTCACTCCCCTCACTTCCCTTCTTCAACTCCATTGGAGTTGTACAACTATTAGCTTTATCCATTTGAATTTTTTCAAGCATGTTCCCTATTGCTTCCTTTTGAGTCAGTCTTATAATTTTCTTTTTTCGGTCTCTCTCTACTTTAATTCCCAAAATATATCTTGCTTCTCCTATATCCTTCATTTCAAATCTCCCCTTTAGATCGGTTTTCAGTTTGTTAATTTTTTCCATTGATTTACTTAAAACAAGCAAATCATCAACATAAATTGCAATAAATATAAAACCTTCCTCATCTTCGAAAACATAGATTGAGTGATCTGAGCTGATCCGAATATATCCCAGACCGGTAAGAAACTCATCAAGCTTCTTATTCCATTGTTGAGGTGCATATTTCAAACCATAAAGAGATTTAATCAGCCGGCATACCTTACTCTCCTCTCCTTCCTCCACAAAACCTTCGGGTTGTCGCATGAAGATCTCCTCTTCTAATTCTCCATGCAAAATGGTTGTCTTGATGTCCATCTGATGCACTTCAATATCTTTCGCCGCTGCTAAACTGAGAAGTATGCGGACGGAGGGAAATATGACCACCGAGCAAAGGTTTCCTCGTAGTCGATTCCTTCCTTTTGTGTAAATCCCTTTGCCACTAATCTGGCCTTGTAGCGCTCGATTGTGTTATCTGGGTTCAGTTTTAATTTGAAAACCCAGTTATAACCGATTGGTTTTTGGTTAGGTGGACAGTCCACCAGCTCCCAAGTATCGGCTGCCATGATTGAAGCCATCTCCTCATTGATGGCTGTTTTCCATCGGTTTCTTTCTGGACAAGTCATCGCCTCTTTATAAGTTTGAGGTTCATCTTGATGAGATAGTTTAGTTACCTTGTTATTAACCTGTTTTTCTTGCAGTCTTTTGCTACATCTCCTCCCCCCCTCAAAATCTGAGGCTGGAATAGATGGTTCTCGTGGATTCTTTCGAAATAACTCGGCTTCTCCCCTATCCTTTGATTCCGAATCAATTTCCACCACGTTTTCCGTTTCGAGTAGAGTTGTCACTGGAGTTTCCACAGCCGAGTTTTTTTCTGTCTGATTTGTTCCTGCAAGAATGTCATCTTCTCTAAAACCTGGAAAGTTAGGAAGCTCAAAGTCATCGGAATTTTCTGACTCAAATCTGATTTTTACTGACTTTGTATATTTGAAGGGATCCACAGACTTTCCTTCCTCCATAACTACTAGATGCTTTACTAAGATTATATCTTCCCTTTTTAAATCATAAACTCTATATCCTTTAACATCTTCATCATATCCTAATAAGTATCCCGGTTTTCCATTAGGATCTAGCTTCCAATTGGACCGATCAGTATCTAGACTGAATACTTGACTGCCGAAAACCTTTAAGTGAGATATGTCTGGTTTCCGGCCTGTCCATCTCTCATAAGGTGTTTGATCTTTTATAGCTGAAGTAAGAACTCTATTCTTGAGGTAATTAGCACAGTTCATTGCTTATGCCCAAAACCTTTTTCCTGTCTTTTTATCTAACAACATACTTCTAGCACTATCACTTAGTGTTCTATTTAATCTTTTAGCTACCCCATTCTGTTCCAGATTTTTTGGAACTGTCTTTTGGTGTTGAACCCCATCTTCCCTCAAAAAATCTTCAAACTGGTTAGAAGTATACTCTCCACCATTGTCACTCCTTACTCTCTTGATTGGAGTTTCATGGAGTTTTTCGCTCCATGCTTTATATTGTCTAAAATAATCCTCAGCTTCGGACTTGTTTTTCAAAAAATATACCCGGGAATACCGAGACCAATCATCAGTTATAGTCATCATAAATCTCTTCCCCCCCCGGTGAGGGCACTTTAGCCGGTCCCCAAATATCTGTGTGTACTAGATCTAGATTTTTTTCTCCCTTATAGGTGGCTGATTTAGGAAAGGGTAATCTGTGTGCTTTACCTTGAGCACATCAACTAGAATCACTTATATCATCACTTTCACTGAACTGAATCCCTTCCACCACTCACATCTTTTTCATCTCTCTTAACTTATCTAGATTCACATGCCTAAGCCTCTTATGCCACATCATAATATCATGAACACCAACATAATAAAGTTTTTTCTTTTCATAACTGAAGATCAGCCTAAACATCCCATGGCTACCTTTCTCAGCAATGAAATAGACATCCTCCTCAAAACTAGCAGTAAAGACACCTTCCCTAGTGCTAGTGAAAAAACCTTTATCATCTAATACTGATGTAGAGATAAGATTTTTGTTCAGCTTCGGAATAAACAATACATCGTTGAATGTTGATATGGATGTCTTTCCTTCTACTAACACTTTCAAATCTACCGATCCTACAAGAGTAGTGGTGACTATCCTCCCATCCCCATAGTCTATCTCTACCATGGGAATCTTTCTTATCTTAGTGATCAGGTGTCTATCCTTACACATGTGCATAGAGGCACCAAAATCTACAATCCAGCCTGCTTCACCTTTCAATCCACCGTAAGCACATTTCTGCCTTCGTGGAATTTCGACCTCATTTTTCGCCTCCAACTCCTCATCCAAAAGGAGCTCATCGTCCTCGTCCTCGGATTCCGCCTCAAGTACCTATGTGACAAGGGCCTTTTTCTTTCCTCTCGGGGTACCACCGGTCTGCCCCTCCTTGAACTGAAGCTCGGTTAGCTTAGTGCACTCTGCCATATAGTGTTCAGTTTCTTACAAAAATGACATAAACCTTTGGGAGCCCTTGGTTCGAACTCGTCGGCCTGTTTTTTCTGCTCCCTACCCCCATAGTTTCCGACCGGTTTTCGGGAATCCCTGTTCCTCCAATCAGTCGCTGTTGCTAAGGCTTGGCCACTCTTTCCTCCCCTTCGGATCTCAATTGTATTCTCTTGAACGAGAATCATCTTACCACTGAGTTCCATATCCACCTTGAGTAAGGCAAAACCTGCACACGGTAAACTATGTTCACGAACTCATCAGGTAACTTCATCAGTAAACAATTAACCTTTTCTTTTTCACTAAAATCTTTTCCCGCACTCTCTAGCTCCATGAAGAGTGTAGCAAGCTCATTGCAAAAATCCAACATATTTCCCTCTTTGTAGGCATACTCCTTAACTTTCTGATCAGCCAACTGTTGTTGCTGAATCGTACCACTTCGGTACATCTCTATGAGAGCCATCCAAAGATCGAATGCCCTTTCTACCTGCAAATGAGGACATGCAAGTCCTTGAGTGAGATGGCGTAGGATGAAGTGCTTTGCCGCCATATTGTTGAAGTCCCAGGATTCAGTATCATTCTCCTCATTCCTCGGAATAGGTGACATGAATGTTGAACCAGTTGCTATTGGTGTGGTCGTCTCCTTCTCCTTTCATTTTTCCACCACCTCTCCTTCTTTTGTTTCCTCCGTTGAAGGTGGATCCTCTTTTCTGGTGAATCTGGTTCCTCCAAACCCTAGAGGAATTCCAAGACTTGATGGACGCCCCAACCGTCCACTCACTATCCCCCAAAACATTTTTTCGCATAGAGCTCCTATCATCATACTTTCCAAGTATATGAAGCCAGTTCCATTAAAGATTGGTACCCTAGAGGGTGGGCCCATAACCTGAAACTCTGAGACCTCCATAAGTCCTCAGAGTAGACAGCTTCCAAGAAGCCTCTAGGATAATCCTGACCCCTTTGTGTTTCAGCAAATATAACTGCCCTCCTGGTAGACAAAAACCTTGACCACCTGCACCCTTGTGAAGGCAAGACTCCCCTGAGTCGATAGCAAAAAGAATCTCTGAATTTGCTCCCCTGAGCAGTAAGTTATGGAGGGTCTTTTTGACCTTTTGTACAGAAGCTCTCTGGGAGAGAGGGTCCTATCTTCTAATTTTTCTAAGTCCTATCTCTCTCACAGACTTTATCTACTGATGTACGGAACCAATCAGAATTGAGTTCCGTACGCAAAAAAAAAGCTACCGGTGTACTTTAGGTACGGACATTGTACGACATGGCCTAAATGTCGACACATGTCATATCCGGATTCGGTGCCATAATCTCCGGAGATTCCACAATCCAACGGAATTTCGCCACGCGTCATCCGATGTGGCGATGGCCACAAACCGCCGAAATCTTCCTCCGCGATCTCGGCGCTAATCCCGGCCGTTTGATTAAATTCGGCTTTAATCGTAGCCGTAATAAATACATGCGCGGTATTTGTTTCATTTACGAAACAAATGCGCGGTACTGATTTTTGTCCGTACCGTAAGTCGTACAATATATATTACTGGATCTATGTATCCCGTAATTCATTGCAGTTAAATGGTTTATCGCACGTATACATATTTAAATAAATATCAAACTATATGCTACGTAACAGTAGCGCTAGACTTAACGGCTAAGGCTACCGGCTATGTCCTATCTGCCTACCGGAAGGTACAAGGATCAAATCCTGCCGCCGGCACATACCTTTTAATTAAATAAATAAACCCTAATATAAAATTCCCGTAAACCTCAGGATAGCCAAGATAGCCATGGCTCTAGCTTCCTCTCCAATTTCTCAGTGACTGCGACAAGTTTGAGAGTTGGAGAGAGAAGTTAGAGATAGATTGCCTTGGCTTTTTTATTTCTTTTCATACCTAGAAAATACTTAAAAGCCATTAGTTTCTACATTGGCGACTTCTCTCCTTCACATCTTCAAGGCCGAGGAGTTGTGGATGACCTTTGTGGAGATCTATAGAGATGGCACCATTCAAGAGCTCCAGTTGGCTGAGCAAAGGCTGATGAGTTACACTTTCAAAGGAGGAAAGTTGTTGGACAATTGCAACAATCTCTTTTGTCTCTACATGGAGATGGAAAGTGTCGGATGGACAGGCACTATGAAGATGAAAGTTAACACTCTCATCATGAAGCTGCCAGAGGAGTGAAATATAGTGTACCTAGTGCAAGAAAAGGATGATAGTGCTTGGAAGTGGAACACCGTTGTCCAAATGATTCTTGTGCAAGAAATCACCATTGAGATCCGGAGAGGAGGAAAGAGCATTAAAGCTGTAGCTGCCGGAACGGACAGGTGGAGGAAGGATCCGAAGAAGCAGTACAACTGCTTCAAAGGGGAAAAGGATCAATCTGGAGAACCGAGGACTCCAAAATGCCTTTGTCATTTCTGCAAAAAGCCAAGGAACTTCATAGCTGATTGCATCAAGCTATCAGAGCTGAGGCTTCAAAAAAATCGTGGGAAGGGTTCTTCCGGAGGAAAGAAAAAAGCTCTTGTGGTCACACGAGTGAAAGGAGAGACCAAGGAGGACAAGTCCTCCGAGGAGGATGATGGGGAGCTTCTTTTTGACGAGAATCTAGAGGAGAATGAGATCCCTCGGAAACAGAAGTGTGCCGTTGGAGCCATTCGAGAAGCTCCAAAGGAGGGATGGATCATCGACTCAGGTGCATCTATGCATATGTGAGGTGACAAGCACCTCTTCACCAAGCTCATAAAGATCCCTACTGTGGAAATACAGTGTGGGGATGGGAGAGTGGTTACCACAGATCTAGTGGGCTCGGCAGATCTGAAAGTCTTAGTGGAGGGTAAGACTTCTATTCTCACCTTCTCATATGTGCTTTACATTCCTTTGTTGAGTAAGAATCTTGTGTCTACTTCTGTATTAGATGACAAGGATTTTGATACCTTCACTAGAAAGGGAGTCTTTACTGCTAAGTATGGAGATGAAGTCTACTTCACAAAAGATAAGGGTAACCAATGAATGTTTAGGCTTAACCTGAGTAATGAAAAGAAGAGTGCTTACTATGGTGGTGTCCCGAGCTTGATGATCTGGCAAAAGCGTTTGGGACATGTGCGTTTTGACATGCTGAAAGAAATGGAAAAGCTGGGTGTAATAGAAGGCATTCAGTTTGGGGATAATGAAATGATGGATGATTGTAGTGGCTGTGCTCAAGGTAAGGCTCACAGACTTCCGTTTCCCAAAACTGCCACATATAGAGGTGAGAAAGTACTAGATCTGGTCCACACAGGTACTTGAGGCGGAATCCGAGGACGAGGACGATGAGCTCCTTTTGGATGAGGAGTTGGAGGCGAAAAATGAGGTCGAAATTCCACGAAGGCAGAAATGTGCTTACGGTGGATTGAAAGGTTCTACTTCTTGAAAATAAAGTTTGAAACACCAAAATACTTTAAAGAATACAAAGCCTGGAGTGAGAAGTTGCACGGAACCCCCATTAAGAGAAAAAAGAGTGATAATGGGGGAGAGTACACCTCTAACCAGTTTGAGGATTATTTGAGAGATGAGGGAGTTCAGCATCAGAAAATTGTACCGAATAATCCAGAACAGAATGGGGTAGCTGAGAGGTTAAACCGGACTTTGGGAGATAGTGTGTGTAGCTTGCCGGAAGATAAGAAAATAGGAAGAAAATTCTGGGCAGAGGCCATGAACTATGCTAACTACATTAAAAATAGAGTCCTCACCACTGACGTTAAAAGAATGACCCTTTATGAGAGATGGGTTGGAAGGAAACCGAATATTTCTCACTTGAAAGTATTCGGTAGCCAATTTTACAGTCTTGACACAAATAAGAAAAACTGGAAACTAGATGCTGAAGGGAAACCGGGATATTTTGTGGGATATGATGAGGATGTCAAGGGATACAGAGTCTATGACTTAGCTAAACAAGATATCATTCTTGTAAAGCATCTACTTGTCATGGATGAAGGTAAGTGTTTTGATCCCTTCAAATACACTAAGAAAACCAGAATCGGTTTTAAGTCCAAGATTGAGGAGGACTTAGATCTTCCCATGAGGGACACAAGTGAAAACATGATTCCAGATTCAGGGGAGATAAAAGATGGGGGAGATATACCACAATACCTTTATATTCCTACACACTTTGATGTGAGAGAGGAAGAGGAGTCTGAACCGATTTCCATGGAAATGGGAGCTGATGACACAGTTCGCAGGAATCCAAGACTTCCATCAATTCTAGCTTCGGACTTTGAGGGAGGACGGAGGAGCTGCAAAAGCCTTCAAGAAAAACAAATTGTTCACAAGGTAACAAAGCTTTCTCACCCAGATGAGCCTCAGTCATACTCGGAGGCAATGGACAGTCCACAGAAAGAAAGATGGATAAGAGCCATAAATGATGTTTCAATCATGGAGGCAAATACTTGGGAGCTGGTGGACTGTCCACCAAACAAAAAACCTATTGGGTGTAAATGGGTATTTAAACTGAAACTGAACCCAGTAACACCATTGAGAGATATAAGGCTAGGCTGGTGGCAAAAGGGTTCACCCAAAAAGAGGGGATAGATTATGAGGAGACCTTTGCTCCAATAGTTCGATTCCCATCTGTGAGGATTCTCCTTAGTTTAGCACCATCGGAAGACATGGAGATACATCAGTAGGATATTAAGACCGCCTTCCTCAACGGTGAACTGGAGGAGGAAATCGTCATGCGGCAACCAGAAGGTTTTGTAGAAGAAGGAGAGGAAAGCAAAGTCTGCTGACTTATAAAGTCCTTATATGGACTAAAGCATGCCCCCAGAGAATAGAATAAGAAATTAGATGAGTTTCTTACCAGTCTGGGGTATATTCAGATCAAATCTGACCATTCTATTTATATGTTTGAGGATGAGAATGATGTGACTTTTATTGCAATTTATGTGGATGATTTGCTGGTATTGAGTAAGTCTATGGAGAAGATAAATAGGCTAAAGAAAGATCTGAGAAGCAGGTTTGACATGAAGGATTTAGGGGAGGCTAAATATATTTTGTGAATTCAAATGGAAAGAGATATGGGGAAGAGGATAATCAGACTTACTCAGAAAAAGGCCATAGGAAATTTGTTGGAAAAAATTCAAATGGAGAATGCAAACACTTGTACCACTCCCATGGACTTGAAGAAAGTAAGTGATGGGAGTGTTGAAGGAGGAGTGATAATGCTAGATGATCAGATGAGTCCAAAGGAGAGGCAGTTTATGAAATCTATTCCTTAGAAACAGGTTGTAGGAGTTTGATATACTTTATGAACTGTACCAGTCCTGACATAGCTGCAGCAGTTGGAGTCCTCGGTAGAAGTCTTAATGATCCTAGAAAGAGAGACTGGGAGGCAACGAAGAGAGTAATGAGATACCTGGTGGGAACTAGGGATCTATGGTTGAATTTGGGAGGGGAGCACACTGACATCTCTACTTGGAGTGATGCTAGTTATGGGGATGCACCTATGAGAAGATGCACTTCTAGGTGTGTATTGTATGTGGGAGAAGGTGCTTGCAGTTGGAGCAAGAAGCAACAAAAGGTTGTTGCCCAGTCCACAATGGAGGATGAGTACATGGCCTCTTGTTCTGCTGTGAAAGAGTTGATGTGGGTGAAGTCTTTGTTGCAAGAATTGGGGTACATGAACAAAGGAGTGGATGAAGTGTTTTGTGATAATCAGGCTGCAATTGCAAATTCAAGCCAATCCAAAACATCATTTCAAAGCTAAGCATATGGACCTAAGATTGAGCTTTGTAAGGGAAAAAGTGGAAAATTAAATTGTGAATTTGGTATATAGGAGTGATGGAGAAATGGTGGCTGATATGATGACAAAACCTGTGCCCTCTCCCAAGCTAAAGTACTGTAGAGAAAAATTTGTTTTAAAGGAGAAACTAAAATTATACTAGAAAATAAGAGGATTGTTGAAATCACTAGATTTAGGGGAGGTATTTCTAGGTCTTAATTAAAATAAAAAGGAAAGGAAAAATAGAGGCAGCCTGCCTCCACCTTCTCTCTTTAGCCCCCATACTTGTTGTGGTCTCTGAAGGAAAGAGAGGGCGATGGAGCCATGGCTACCTTAGCTCCATAGGCAGGGCTTAAGAGTGACCTAAGTCACTCTCAACCAAAAAGGTTGAGTCAGGCAGGAGTCGAACTTCCGACCGGTAGGGCGAGGCGTAGCCATCAACCCTTACCAGTCTTTCGTAGTAGTCTGCTAGGATACATAGGGTTCAACAACCATTCAAACAATAGATACACGGCTAATCTGATTAACCAAATTACAAATAGGAAACATAGAAACTAGTTGGGGAATTAAGTACGCACGAAACAAATGTACCGGACATTTGTTTTGAACGGCTGGGAATTAAAGCCGGTTTGGATCCGACGGCTCACATTATCGTCGAGATCCCGTAATGCCCGCATTGGCAGTTTTCGGATGTAACATGACCTGGCGACACGTGGCAAAATGTTATTGGGAAGCGGGAATCTCGAGAAGCATGAGAACAAGTCCGGAGAAGACAGACGCCCACTCCATGGCCTTGTCGTACAGAGGTCGTAGAGAAAGTATAGAGGAGGTAGCCGCCTCTCTCCCAACAAGCTTGTATATATATTGGCATCTTTGCCACTCCATAACTAATCGTCTAGTTGGGCGTTTTCAGTGATTCTTTTTGCTTTGGACTCAAAGGAGTCCAGACTGCACAGGGGTGCAATCACATTATCTATTTGTTTGCTAGGATGGCAGTTGCTCTCGTTGAAATTGGGTTAGTCAAAAACTACCTAGAGGCTTCTTCGATTTTGGTCCAAATGGGGGACACAGAATTGCAGTTACAATAAGGTTTGATAAGAATTTTAAAAAGTACACGTAGTTAAATTCATTTAACAATACGAATAAATTCTTAGTTCATAGAAATAGTTATAGTATAGTACGGTTTACTATACTTCGCGAAAAGAATATCGCGCATATGTTTCGACGGCAAAACGAATACCACATATTTATTTTCGACGGCTAGAATTGAAAGTCAGTTTGATCGAATGGCCACTATAGGTTTTGAGATCACGGAATAGGCGTTTTGGCGGTTTTCAGTCACCGCCACGTCAAGTGACACGTGGCACACCCTCATTGGCTTCCGACATCTTCGGAGAATATGTGAACAAATCCGGATATGGCAAGCGTCATCTTTTTGGCCATGCCGTACAATGGCAGTACAAAAAGTACTCCGGCACCTATACATTTCTGTACAACACAACATTTTGATTCGTATCCTACACTAAAAGTAGAGGGTTTAGAGAGGAATTTAGGACTTAGAAAAACTGGTACGTAGCCGCCTCTCTCTGAGAGTGCGTCCGTACAAAAAGTCAACTTTGACCCTCCGTAACTTACTGCTCAGGGGAGCAAATTCAAAGACTCTTTTTGCTATCCACTTAGGGGAGTCTTGTCTTCACATGGGTTATGGTGGTTAGAGATTTTTTCAGCCAAGGTGGCAGTTATTCTTGTCGAAGCACAAAGGGGTCAGGGTTATCTTAGGGGCTTCGTGTGAGCTGCCCATTATGAGGACCTATGGAGGTCTCACAATTGGAAGAGAGAGAGGCGCTTTCACGAACTTCACTTTTGCGAAATGGCGTTCGTTGGTTAAGACCACTCCACGGCCCATGTATGAAAGAAAAACGCACGGAAATAAGTCACTTATAGGCTGGAAACGTGCAGTGGGTTTTTTTTTGTACTCCACTTACAAAAATTGTCAAACCTTCAATGCGAGCAACATCATCTGCATGTTCACTCATATCATGGAACTTTATTAAAAATCACCTCACGTGGTGATTTTATTATAAGTTTGAGGATGAGCTAGAAGGACGCGAAAGTGGATCGAAATACGATAGACGACAAACTGCAATATATTTAAAGTTTAAAGGTTACAAAATTGTACCGTGGTAATTTAAATATTTTTGGTATGGTTGCGGATTTTCTCGTTGAGGACTAAGCTTTTGAGGAAAACGACAAAAAAAACTCTAACTTTATCGCATGGGAAAGTGCCCTAAGTACATTGATAACAAGGAATCAGCTCAAAATTTAAGTCATTTTTTGAAAAAAGATTGCACTCTTTAATATTATGTGTATTGATGTTCTTTTATTTTTCCACCAGAAATAATAACATGGCTTCTAACAAAACTTGTGTACACTAGTTTACCCTATTCTATACTTGCGTATTATTTTGCTCATTTAAACCTATGTTCTAAAGTGCGTACAATAAATGAACCTCACAATGTTCAAAAAATGAAGCACGTGAGCGCCCATTCTCGGACCCCCCGATTGACAACTTTCTTCAATCCCACCGTTATTTTCATGTCGCATATAACTTATTTGGGGCACTTTCCCATGTGATAAAGTTGGGGTTTTTTTTATGGTTTTCCTCCAAAAATTAGCCCTCAACGAGAAAATCCACAAGCGAACTAGAAAATTGAAATTACCACAGTACTATTTGCGTTACATTAAAACTTCAAATATAATGCAAATTGTCATCTATTGTGATGCACTTTGTCGTCTAGCCCGTTTCGACCCACTTTCGCGTCCCTCTAGCTCATCTTCAAACTTGTAATAAAATCACCTCGCGTGCGAGGTGATTTTAACTTAAGTTCCACGATGTGAGCGGATAGGCAGATGTTGTCGCACGCATCAGAGGTTTTTAACAATTTTTGTGCTAGGAGTACAAAAAAAAAACCCACTACACTATTCTTGCATGTGCCTAAATTTTTTCCGTGCGTTTTTTTCCGTACATGGGTCGTGGAGGGGTCTCGACGAACGTACGTCATTTCTCAAAAGCAAAGTCCGTGAAAGCACCTCTCTTTCTCTCTCTCTCTCCCTCTCTCACTATCGGGTCTATCTCACAGTCTTTGCAATGAAAAATGTAAATAATGTTATCAAATGAAAGATATCTAAAATATATTTATTTTTACTATCTTTTTGCGTATTTTGATGGCAAGTAGAGTGGGAAAGGAAAAAAAAAACACAATCGAGAAACCATGGCGGAAATGTTTAGAATTTGTGATGTCGACGCTGTCGTAATTTAGCGTGACGTCAAAATGTCACAAACCCTAAACACCTACATGTTGATTTTGGAAAACTTTTAAGTCTCAATAAATTAGTGTGATGGTAAAAAGGTAGTAATTTGTAGCGTAAGTTTCACAACAACATGCGTCATAACTTGAGTGCAGTACATGACAACGTACTTGCGACGCAGAGGGAACAGCGCAGCTGCTATGCAGACATAGCAGCGCAGCAGCGACGTTGCGAGACATACAAAACAACGCAGCTGCGGTTACTTTGGATATGATCCGTACAGACAACGATATGATTCGGTAAGGGACACCGCAACCGCGGGTAATATGAATGTGATTCGGTACGGGACAACGCAGCTGCAATTGATATGAATCAAGTCAACAGACGAGATTCATAAGAGTATCACAAGTGACTTAGCCGACAAGTATTTGTACAATCACTTAATATAGATTATGAGTAATTTTGATTGTACGATGATAGATTGGGTTCGCAAGATAAGGAACACGTATATCTCACTAGGTGGGTTGATTTTGGACGTACCTCTCAGGTACACTTGTATCGGCGATACAACACCGAGAGTATAAGACTTTGAACATAGAGTATTTTATGTATCCAGACTTCAAAGTAGTAAAACTGCAAACAGTTTTTGGGAAATTTTTGAGTGTTATATCTTGAGTGTTGTCGGGTTAATTGTGCTAAAACTTTGGGAGTTGTCAGTGTTTATGCTGCTCTATAATTTGATAGAGCTTTGTAAAGTTTGGTTCCTTGTATGAGATTTGCTGAGAACATGAAAACAGTTAATTGGAAGGATTCTTGATAGCTTCTGAGAGTGTATCATGACTACTTCTACTACTACTGCTGCTGCTCCTCTACCTACACCGGTGGACGTAGAACAACAGGTTATGGGCATATCATCAAAAAGTCCTATCTTCTCAAGGGAGAAATATGTTTATTGGGCGGATATGGTGGAGACTCACTTTGAAAATGTTAATCTTTTGGATATATTGGATGGTTCCCTGGGTGAATCTAATCCGTCGTGGTCAAAGAAAAATACTCTGGCTCGTTCTATTCTAAAATTTTGTATATCTGATGACTTAGCAATGTCACGGATAAAAATGAAAAAAACACTTGATATCTGGATATCTCTTAAAAATGATTATGAAAAAGCTGTTGTCCAAGAAAAACTTCTCTTGGCTAGAAAAATTTGGGACTATAAGTACACTGGAAACACAATGGCTGAATATTCTAACTAATTTCGCATCCTTGTAGATACACATGCTTGTGTAGGAGGTGTATTTCCTCAGTTTCAGCAAGCAGCATTACTAATGGGGGGTCTCCCTCGTAGAATGAAAAGAGCGTGTGATATTTTCAAACAGAAAGATAAGGCTAGCTGGACTTTACAGTTAGCAATTAATATTTTACTAGAAGAGGAAGCTACATCTAATATTCTCAATGTTGATCAAGTAGAGGCTTTCAATTCAGACTTTGAGAGAAAACGACAGTTTAATCAACAAAAAAATCAGTATACTTCACAAAATCAGTTTAGACATTTTAATCAAGGTAAAAATAGACAGTCCAACAATGCATGTTTCTATTGTAGTGAGAGAGGTCATGGATATAGGTTTTGTCCTAAGCTAAAGAAATAGGTGTATACAGGTCGAGATGGCAACAAAATCAGTTCTACAATAGCTTCACGGGGCCTACACCTCGTGGAAATGCATTATTTTCAGCTTCTTCGTCTTTCTTAGACGAGACTTTGACGTTTTTTGAGGAAGATGAAACGGATCTATTTGCTATGGCAACGGCAATGGAAGGCCCGAAGGACACTGGATGGATAATGGATACGGGAGCATCAGTACACATGTGCTGGAAGAAAGTTATCTTCAAAAATCTGAAAACAACGCCGAAGAAAAATATTTATTATGCTTGTGGGATCAGTGTCCAGACACGTTTTGTGGGTGATGTATCTTTGCTAGTTGATGTAGAAGGAAAAGCAATTGAAAGGACCCTTCACAATGCCATTTTTGTTCCTGACTTTAAGAAAAATGCGTTTTCTACGTCCTTGGTAGAGAGTAAAGGCTTTGAGGTCAATTTGAAAAATGGTCGGCAGATTGTCAGCAAAAATGGCAAGGTTGCATTACAAGTACCAGAGATAGTAGCAAAATATACCGCATGGATATGGCTAATACCAAGGAGAATGATGTTCTCTACTCCGGTGTTTTGCTTTCAGATGAGTTATGACATAAAAGATTAGGCCATGTAAATTACGATAGTTTGAAAAAAATGGTAGTTTCTAAAAAAATAGATGTTTCTTACTGCAAATTCATTCTGATGTTTTTGGTCCTGCGAAGGTACCATCTGCAGGGGGGATGAAATATATGTGACCATCTGCAGGGGGGATGAAATATATGGTCACTTTCACAGATGATTTTTCAAGGTTTACAAAATTTTACTTCATGAAAGAAAAGAGCGAAGTGTTTGGTCACTTTAAACACTATACAGCATGGGTTGAAAAACTCCATAAACTTACCAATTTTGGGGTTCAGATTGGACATGGTGGGGAATAAACTTCTAAGGAATTTGAAGCTTTTTTACTTGATGAAGGTATAAGTCATCTTTTCACTGTTTCGTATTCATCGGAACAAAATGGGATTTCGGGGAGATTAAATAGACCCTCACATAGAGCTCTAGATCGATGCTTGAAGATAAAATGTGGATCCAAAATTCTTGGCTGAGGCTCTAAATTGTGCAGTTTATATTAAGAATACGATAGGATCAAGATCGGTAGAGACTACTCCTTACAAGATCTGGACAGGTAGAAAACCAGATGTTAGTCATTTCAAAGTCTTTGGTGATTAATGTTTTATCTTGGATACATCTAATGATAGATGGAATATGGAACCGAAAGGATTACCGAGTATTTTGTTAGGATATGATGATCACTCAAAGGGTTATAGAGTTTTTGTGTTTGAAAGGCAGAAAATAATTGTAGCGAGAAACATAATTGTTAAGGATGAGCTAGACTCGATAGATTTATTTGAAATGACAGAGCAAGAAAAACAACAAAAAGTACGAAATATGTTATTCTAGATTGAATCCATAAAATTGTCCCACAGATACAAACTTCACCAGTGGGAACACGAAAGTCTAAAATTCTCCATGTTCCTTCACAAGATCAGTTCCAACCGGACCTATTGCGGTCAATGCCTAGTAATCTCAACCAGCACAACACACGCAATGCAAAGGATCCAACAATTTTAGCCTCAAAAATTCCGGTGGGAAAAAGATCCAGTAGGGCTTGCAAGCAAGATCTCACTTCGCCTACTTGAGAGCCTCAAGGGTGATATCTGTGTGCTCTATTGCCCACACAAATCGCAGATCGAAAAGAAGCTTATCTAGATAATGCCGAATCCAAGTTGATATAAACCCAAATTAGTGACCCTTTGATAATCAAAGACCCATTATAGTTTCACCCTTGTGAAATAAGACTTTTGTGTGCTCATTTCCACCACAGAATGCAAAGTTAGAATATGAGTTTTGGACACATTCACCCACTTTGAATTTCCCTTATAAATGCAGCCGCCCTGGCAGACAAAAACTCTTACCGACTACACCCCTATGTAGCCTGAACTCTCGTGAGTCCGCAGCAAAAAAAATCACTGAAAATGGTCAAGTAAATTGATACATATGAATGGTCAAAGATGACCCTTTTGTATAGGAGCTCGCTCGGAGAGAGGCTGCTACCTACTAAATTTTTCTAAGTCCTATCTCTCTCTAAAACTCTATCTACTGACGTATGGCACCAATCAAATTATTGTGTCGTACAGAAAAGTACAGGTGCAAGTGTACTTTTTGTACGGTCATCGTACAACATGGCCAAAATGTCGGCACATGTCATCTCCTGATTCGTTCACGTAATCCCCGAAGATGCTGCGATCCAATGTCATTTTGCCACGTGTCATTCTATGTGGCGATGATCGCAAACCGCCGAAATCATCTTCCACGATCTCGACATCCTTTCCGGCTGTCCGATCGAAACCACGTTTTGATCGTAGCCCTCATTAATACGTGCGCGGTATTTGTTTCGCGTTCGAAACTAATGCGCGATATCCGTTTCATAACCTTACCGTACTCTGTACAAAAATAAAGTGTATCTATGCACTAAGTATTTATCGGCGTTAAACGAATTAGTCTACGTGTTAATATTGATATGTTTATCAAACATATTATATCGTAGCATTAGTTCTAGACTTAATAGATAAAGCCAACGTCTACGGGTGTCTTGACGGACTTCAGGTTCCAGGATCAATTCCTGGGTCCGTCAAGTATATTTTGGTAAGTCTACCTAATTTATCACCTGTCTTCTCTAGAGAGCTTAGGCAACCATGGCTCTAGCTCTCTATCTAGCCTTCAGTGACTACAACAAGTGTGGGGGCTTAGAGAGGCGAGTTAGATGCTGCCTATGTCTTTTTCTATGCTATTATAGACCTAGAAAATACAAAAATATTAACAAGGGTAGCCTCTAACCATTCGAGAGGCCTTCTCATCACCAGAGCGGAACCACCTGATTGAGGTAGCAAACGATGAAATGAAGTCGATCATGGAAGCTCAGACATGAGACCTTGTGGACCTTCCTCTTGACCAAAAAGCGATCGGCAACAAATGGGTATTCAAGGTGAAGTTAAATCCTGATAATACCATTGTATGATATAAGGCCAGACTTGTGGCAAAGAGGTATAATCAAAAGGAGGGAATTGTTTTTGAAGGAACATTTTCTCCGGTTGTAAGATTTTTAACAGTCAAGATTTTGCTGTCTTTAGCTGCTATAGAAGATATGGAAATACATTAGCTGGATGTGAAAACAACCTTTCTGCATGGAAAACTAGAGGAGACCATTTACATGCTGCATCCTGAAATGTATACAGAACTAGGAAAAGAGCACTAAATATGCAAATTGTTAAAATCTTTGTACGTCCTAAAACAAGCCCCTAAGCAATGGAATCTGAAGGTTGATGAATTCTTAACTAGCCTAGGATTTCAAAGGATAAGTTCTGATCACTCTGTCTATGTTCTAAAGGGTGAGGATGGGATAGTATATATAGCGGTGTATGTAGATGATTTATTATTAATTAGCAAATCAATGGCTGAAGTTAACAAAATCAAAACTGCTCTAAACTCACAGTTCGAGATGAAAGACCTCGATGAGGCAAAATATATTTTGGGTATCCAGGTAGAGAGGGACAGAAATAAGAAAGTAATAAAGTTGACTCAAAAAGAGGCTATTGGAAACATGTTAGATGAGTACGGAATGCGGGGGGCAAAAGGGTGTTCAAACTCCAATGGAGTTTCGACAAAAGTTAGAGGGAGAAAAGACAAAACCAGGTGTCATTGTTAGCGAGTAATTAGAGTTAGGGGAGAATGATCCTATGACACTAATACCTTCTAGATTGATAGTGGGAAGCTTAATATATTTCATGAACTGTACCCATCCTGACATTGCTGCAGCAGTTAGGGTACTGAGAAGAAGTCTAGAGAATCCGAGATATTCTGATTTAGATGCAGCAAGGAGAGTCTTAAGATATTTGGCAGGAACCAAAGACCTCTAACTCACACTAGGCGGAGCAGAATTAAAATTGCAAACGTGGAGGGATGCAAGCTATGGCGACATGCCAAGCCGAAAATCCACCACGGGATTCGTTCTACAAATTGAGAATGGGACTTGCTGTTAGAGCAGCAACCTTCAAAAGGTTACATCACAATCAACAATAAAGTCAAAATTTATGGCAGCAAGCTCGGCCCTCAAAGAATTCTTATAGGTAAAATCCATGTTACATGAACTAGGATACATGCAGGTTGGTCCACAAGTGATCTGGTGTGATAACCAAGCTGCAATTGCCATTGCCTCTAACCCAAGTCATCACTTCAAGAGTAAGCACATGGTAGTAAGATTCCACTTTGTAAGAGAAAAAATGTTCTCTAGGGTGATAAAATTATGCTATCTAGCAGACGCAAGAATGACTGCGGATATACTTACTAAAGCTCTTCCTGCTCCCAAGCTGAAGTATTTTAGGGATGCATTAGGATTGGGTGAATAGCTGGGTTGCTGCATTGCGATACTGCCATGGTGCGCTAGTCCACAATCACGGTGTAGTGGGACTAGGTGATTAGTTGATTTTCGGCACTGCTATGTTGCCATGCTAAACGGCTATACTGCCATGCTGCGTTAAGTGTGATATTGCAGCTGCACGGCTTTATCATCGCAACTGCGTTGATACACTGAGTCTAAAGCTTTAGGGGAGTGTTGATTTTAGAAAACTTTAAGTCTCAGTAAATTAGTGTGACGACAGAAAGGTAGTAATTTGTACTGTAAGTTTCACAAAGACATGCGTCATCAATTGAAAGCAGTAGAGGACAACTCAATTGCGACGCAGATGGCAAACAAAGCAGCGCAGCAGCGTAACTGCTATGTAGACAGAGCACCGCAGCAGCGAAGCTGCGACAGAGACACGACAATGCAGTTGCGGTTACTTGGGATATGATCCGTACGGACAACGCAGCTGCAGTTATCTTGGATATGATTCGGTACGGGACACCGCAGCCGCGGGTGATATGAATGTGATTCGGCACAGGAAAACACAGTTGCAATTTAAATGAATCAAGTTAACGGACGCGATTCATAAGAGTATCACAAGTGACTTAGCCGCAAAGTATTTGTACAATCACTTAATATAGATTCTGAGTAATATTGACTGTACGATGATAGATTGGGTCGGCAAGACGAGGAACATGTAGATCTCAGTAGGTGGGTTGATTTTGGACATACCTCTTAGGTACACTTGTATCAACGGTAGGACACAGAGAGTTTAAGACGTAGGACTTAGAGTATTTTATGAATCCAGACTTCCAAGTAGTAAAACTGCAAACACTTTTTGGGAAACTTCTGAGTGTTATATCTTGAGTGTTGTCTGGTCAATTGTGTTGAAACTTTGGGAGTTGTCAGTGTTCATGCTGCTCTATTATTTGATAGAGCTTTCTGAAGGTTGGTTGCTTGTATAAGATTTGGTGAGCACTTGAAAACAATTTTTGGTAGGATTCTTGATAGCTTCTAAGAGTGTATCATGTCTACTTCTACTACTACTATTGCTCCTCCACCTGTACCAGTGGTTGTAGAACAACATGATCTTCCACTATGGACACCGTGGTGTAACTACAACCCGATCGGAGAGTAGACATTTCCCTCGAACTGTCCACTCCTCCACCATCACCACCTCACGCATCCTCACCTTCGCCATCGTTTTCTCCTGCAGCTGCAGTTCGTGGGTCACCGGATCCGCCTGTCTTGCCCTACAAATTCGTCCCCGCCTTCTCACCTCCTCACATGCATTCTCCATCTTCACCTTCAGGAACTTCTCCTCCCGAGACTTCTAAAAGGCGGCCCAAGAGAGAGACAACTTTTTATCTAAGCCCCTTGTCGTCTTTGTCTTCGCCGCCATTCGTTTCCCTAGGGACCTCCTCTGAACAGACCTCGTCTCCACATCCCATCGGTGGAGACAGTTCTTCGGGAAGAACCACCCTCTCCTGAGTATAGAGGAGCAGACAATATAACACCTTCTTTAAGAGCAAGACCTTTCCAAGGGGGAAGGGAACCATAGTTGTTGCTACCGTCGTTACTATTGCTGGAGGGACCGGTCCGGATCTCAAGATTTCAGATCCCGAAGCAATCTTACCGTCTCAGTTTGTCAGCCCTACCGGACAAGCCTCTCCAGGGTTCACCATTCCTATCGAGGAAGAAAGGAGAATGGGGGACATCCGGATCTTCACAAGGGACAACTCAGGAATTGCTTTTTCTAACTTTAAACTATTGTGGAAATCCTTCACGCAGTCCAAAATAAACAAATACGGGGGAGGGGCCATTCCAGGGGATTTGGAGACGACTCTTTTTCCTATGATGGTCAACTATATAGCCGGAGGAGCTTTGGCCAACTATAAGGAGCGTCAACCCTTGTTGATGGCTCCTAGCATCAAAATATCGGATCCGGATCTGGATGCCGAAGCCCTTGAGGCACCACGCAAGCTGGGTGCCACCGCAACAGCTCCTATCACCTTCACTTTCACTATGGACATGATACTCTAGGCCGAAGGTAGGGCCTAGCCCAAGGTAGGGCCTATGTCAACCATCGGCAGGCCGTATAGGCCGCCAAGGTAGCCACCCGGATGGTTGCCAACCGAACTCCATGCACCACTCTTATAGAGGCCTGGAGACTCCTTTATATAGAAAGAAACGACATTGGAGTCAAAGAGTTCACGGAATTCAATGTTTCAAACATGAAACTCCTCAGACGTTGTTAAACCGCCTCTCAAGCCTCTGTCGGAAAACTAAGCTGTCTACAAAAGATACACTTGCCATGGCCACAAAAGACTACGTCGCTGTTCGGAATTTGTTTGGGCCAACAGGACAAGCAGCTCTAGACAATTGGAGTGCTAGTGAGGCTATCCATGACCGGAATCCCATAGCAAAAGAAATTTCATTGGCTGCAATGAAGTTATATGATCAATTTAAACACAACTAGGCGAGGGAAAAGGTTGTTACCGGAAATGCGAGAGCAAACTTTGTAGGTTTCACGGGGGAATCCTCTCTTAATCAAGAAAAACAAACAAATATTTAAGCTTAGCGGAAGCTTAAAAGAAAAAAAAAAGTTGAAACGAGACCCGAACCTGCATGGGTGCGGATGAAAAAGTTTATATGTACAATTGTCTGAACTGCAACCAAACATGTCAGGGGTGGAAACGATGCCCTAGGAAGCTTAACCCTGAACTCCCTATCAAGAAAAAAAGGTTTGAGAGAGAGCGTGCATAAAATACCCGAAAGGAGCAAGAACACAGGTAGGGAGGCGGAGGAGAGGACCGCACGCCGAACACCAAAGACACTTATAAACATACTCCACGTTTTGAAACGCTAAGATGTCTCAATCCCATTTGAGACAAATCAGGCTACCTTAATTTGATGATGCTCAGATCTCTAATGAGCTAAGGGGGAAGTATACAACTGAGGGGTCAAAATGTGAAGCTTGTGGGTTCATAGGCAATAAAAAAGGGCAATGTTTTCGAAAGAATGGGGTTCCAAAAGAAATGATGCAATATGCTTTGTTCACGGGCGAAGGGGAAATCGCCGTTAATCCTGTGCCATTACATCTTTTGTATCGTTGGGGACGTCGATCTCTCGATGTATTTAGACCCAGTAGACTGACGCCGGAACATATCATTCAGCAATAAATTACTCAATTAGCCGCCTTGGCAGCAGAATCGGCTGCTCTCCGCTTGGGATCCAATGCTCGCACACCTCAACCTCTGAAGCCTGCTCAAAAACTACAGAAACAGAAATAAAAACTGCTACAAAAGCTAGCAAAGCTGGAACCGGATCCTGGAACATAGGAGTAGGGGACAATCGCAAGCAAGTGACCTCGACCACTTCCTCGTAGAGAAAGGACAAACAACCGATGAAACTAAAAGACCACAGTCGCAAAGCCACCGGCCCTTTATCATTCACATCGCGAGCTGTCCTTCTGAATATTGACATTGGGCTGGGCCTAAAATTGACCAATCCACCTTCTTCGGCTCCAAAGAAACTTCCTCCCGGTTTTGAGGATTACAAAAACCCACAGCCAAAAAAGGATCTTCGACCTCTGAAACAAATCAAGAATGGTTCGACCGATACAAGGTTGAAAGGCCACCAACAAGAAATTCTGACGCAGAAAGGGAGGAAGCAGGGGGGAGGGGATCAAGAGAAATCGGAGGATGAGAACTCACCCATTTCATCGCCCAAAGCTCAACCTCCTTCCTCTAAACCGGCAGTTATGCTAGAACGGCACCTGATGCCCTACGCCTTGACTCACGTCAAAACGCTAGCTTCCTCCCACAATTTGTCCAAAGAAACACTCATTCAAATGTAGAAACTAATGGTTTAATTAGTATTTTCTAGGTCTAAATAGAAATATAGAAAGAAGCCGAGGCAGTCTACCTCTAACTTCTCTCTCCAAATCTCAAACTTGTCGCAGTCACTGAGAAATTGGAGAGGAAGCTAGAGCCATGGCTACCTTGGCTATCCTGAGGTTTACGGGAATTTTATACTAGGGTTTATTTATTTATTTAAAAGGAATGTGCCGGCGGCAGGATTTGATCCTTGTACCTACCGGCCGGCAGACAGGAAATAGCCGGTAGCCTTAGCCGTAAGATCTAGCAGTAGTATTACGTGATATATAGTTTGATAATTATATAAATTAGAATACGTACGATAATTCATTTAACTGTTACGATTTACGGGATGCATAGATCCGGTACGAATGACAGTACGGATTACGAATCAATACCGCGCATTTGTTTCGGAAGTGAAATAAATACCGCGCATGTATTTATTACGGCCACGATTAAATCTGAATTTAATCGGACGGCCGGGATTAGCGACGAGATCACGGAGGAAGATTTCGGCGGTTTGTGGCCATCGCCACATCGGATGACGCGTGGCGAAATTCCGTTGGATCGTAGAATCTCCGGAGATTATGGCACCGAATCCGGATTTGACATGTGACAACATTTAGGGCATGTCGTACAATGTCCGTACATAAAGTACACCGGCGGCTGTACTTTTACGTACGGAACTCAATTCTGATTGGTTCCGTACATCAGTAGATAGAGTCTGTGAGAGAGATAGGACTTAGAAAAATTAGAAGATAGGACCCCCTCTCCAAGAGAGCTTCTGTACAAAAGGTCAACTTTGACCCCCCATAACTTACTGCTCAGGGGAGCAAATTCAAAGATTCTTTTTGCTATCGACTCAGGGGAGTCTTGTCTTCACAGGGGTGAAGTTGGTCAGCGTTTTTGTCTGCCAGGGTGGCAGTTATTTTTGCTTAAACACAAAGGGGTCAGGATTATCGTAGAGGCTTCTTGGAAGCTGTCTACTCTGAGGACTTATGGAGGTCTCAGAGTTACAGGTTATGGGCCCACCCTCTAGGGTACCAATCTTTAATGGAACTGGCTTCATATACTGGGAAAGTATGATGATAGGAGCTCTATGCGAAAAAAGGTTTTGGGGGATAGTGAGTGGACGATTGGGGCGTCCATCAAGTCTTGGAATTCCTCCAGGGTTTGGAGGAAGCAGATTCACCAGGAAAGAGGATTCACCTTCAACGGAGGAAACAAAGGAAGGAGAGGTGGTGGACAAAGGAAAGGAGAAGGAGGCGACCACACCAATAGCAACTGGTTTAGCATTCATGTCACCTATTCCGAGGAACGAGGAGAATGATACTGAAACCTGGGACTTCAACAATATGGCGGCAAAGCACTTCATCCTACGCCATCTCACTCAAGGACTTGCATGTCCTCATTTGCAGGTAGAAAGGGCATCCGATCTTTGGATGGCTCTTATAGAGATGTACCGAAGTGGTACGATTCAGCAACAACAGTTGGCTGATCAGAAAGTTAAGGAGTATGTATACAAAGGGGGAAATATGTTGGATTTTTGCAATGAGCTTGCTACACTCTTCATGGAGCTACAGAGTGCGGGAAAAGATTTGAGTGAAAAAGAAAAGGTTAACTGTTTACTGATGAAGTTACCTGATGAGTTCGTGAACATAGTTTACCGTGTGCAGGACTTGCCTGACTCAAGGTGGATATGGAACTCAGTGGTAGGAATGATTCTCGTTCAAGAGAATACAATTGAGATCCGAAGGGGAGGAAAGAGTGGCCAAGCCTTGGCAACAGCGACTGATTGGAGGAACAGGGATTCCCGAAAACCGGTCGGAAACTATGGGGGTAGGGAGCAGAAAAAACCGGCCGATGAGTTCGAACCAAGGGCTCCCAAAGGACTATGTCATTTTTGTAAGAAACCGGGGCACTATATGGCAGAGTGCACTAAGCTAACCGAGCTTCGGTTAAAGAAGGGGCACACCGGTGGTACCCCGAGAGGAAAGAAAAAGGCCCTTGTCACACAGGTACTTGAGGCTGAATCCGAGGACGAGGACGATGAGCTCCTTTTGGATGAGGAGTTGGAGGCGAAAAATGAGGTCGAAATTCCACGGAGGCAGAAATGTGCTTACGGTGGATTGAAAGGTGAAGCAGGCTGGATTGTAGATTCAGGTGCCTCCATGCACATGTGTAAGGATAGACACCTGTTCACTAAGATAAGAAAGATTCCCACCGTAGAGATAGAGTACGGGGATGGGAGGATAGTCACCACTACTCTTGTAGGATCGGTAGATCTAAAAGTGTTAGTAGAAGCAAAGACATCCATATTAACATTCTCCGATGTATTGTTTATTCCGGAGCTGAACAAAAATCTTATCTCTACATCAGTATTAGATGATAAGGGTTTTTTTACTAGCACTAGGGAAGGAGTCTTTACTGCTAGTTTTGAGGATGATGTCTATTTCATTGCTGAGAAAGGTAGCCATGGGATGTTTAGGCTGATCTTAAGTAATGAAAAGAAGAAACTTTATTATGCTGGTGTTCATGATATTATGATGTGGCATAAGAGGCTTGGGCATGTGAATCTAGATAAGTTAAGAGAGATGAAAAAGATGGGAGTGGTGGAAGGGATTCAGTTCAGTGAGAGTGATGATATAAGTGATTGTAGTGGATGTGCTCAAGGTAAAGCACCCAGATTACCCTTTCCTAAGTCAGCCACCTATAAGGGAGAAAAAATTCTAGATCTAGTACACACAAATATTTGGGGACCGGCTAAAGTGCCCTCACCGGGGGGGAAGAGATTTATGATGACTATAACTGATGATTGGTCTCGGTATTCCCGGGTATATTTTTTGAAAAACAAGTCCGAAGCTGAGGATTGTTTTAGACAATATAAAACATGGAGCGAAAAACTCCATGAAACTCCAATCAAGAGAGTAAGGAGTGACAATGGTGGAGAGTATACTTCTAACCAGTTTGAGGATTTTCTGAGGGAAGATGGGGTTCAACACCAAAAGACAGTTCCAGAAAATCCTGAACAGAATGGGGTAGCCGAGAGGTTAAATAGAACACTAAGTGATAGTGCTAGAAGTATGTTGTCAGATAAAAGGATAGGGAAAAGGTTTTGGGCAGAAGCAATGAACTGTGCTAATTACCTCAAGAATAGAGTTCTTACTTCAGCTATAAAAGATCAAACACCTTATGAGAGATGGACAGGCCGGAAACCAGACATATCTCACTTAAAGGTTTTCGGCAGTCAAGTGTTCAGTCTAGATACTGATCGGTCAAATTGGAAGCTAGATCCTAAAGGAAAACCAGGATACTTATTAGGATATGATGAAGATGTTAAAGGATATAGAGTTTATGATCTAAAAAGGGAAGATATAATCTTAGTAAAGCATCTAGTAGTTATGGATGAAGGAAAGTCTGTAGATCCCTTCAAATATACGAAGTCAGTAAAAATCAGATTTGAGTCAGAAAATTCCGATGACTTTGAGCTTCCTAACTATCCAGGTTTTAGAGAAGATGACATTCTTGTAGGTACAAATCAGACCGAAAAGGACCCGGCTGTGGAAACTCCAGTGACAACTCTACTCGAAGCGGAAGACGTGGTGGAAATTGATTCGGAATCAAGGGATAGGGGAGAAGTCGAGTTTGTTCGAAAGAATCCACGAGAACCATCTATTCCGGCCTCAGATTTTGAGGGGGGGAGGAGAAGTAGCAAAAGACTGCAAGAAAAACAGGTTAATAACAAGGTAACTAAACTATCTCATCAAGATGAACCTCAAACTTATGGAGAGGCGATCACTTGTCCAGAAAGAAACCGGTGGAAGACAGCCATCAATGAGGAGATGGCTTCAATCATGGCAGCCGATACTTGGGAGCTGGTGGACTGTCCACCTAACCGAAAACGAATCGGTTGTAAGTGGGTTTTCAAATTAAAACTGAACCCTGATAACACCATCGAGAGCTACAAGGCCAGATTAGTGGCAAAGGGATTTACACAAAAGGAAGGAATTGACTACGAGGAAACCTTTGCCCCGGTGGTCAGATTTCCCTCCGTCCGCATACTTCTCAGTTTAGCAGCGGCGGAAGACATGGAAGTGCATCAAATGGACATCAAGACAGCCTTTTTGCATGGATAATTGGAAGAGGAGATCTTCATGCGACAACCCGAAGGGTTTGTGGAAGAAGGAGAGGAGAGTAAGGTATGCCGGCTGATTAAATCTCTTTATGGTTTGAAACAGGCACCTCGACAATGGAATAAGAAGCTTGATGAGTTTCTTACCGGTCTGGGATATATTCGGATCAGCTCAGATCACTCAATCTATGTTTTCGAAGATGAGGAAGGTTTGATATTTATTGCAATTTATGTTGATGATTTGCTTGTATTAAGTAAATCAATGGAAAAAATTAACAAACTGAAAACCGATCTTAAGGGGAGATTTGAAATGAAGGATATGGGGAAAAGCAAGATATATTTTGGGAATTCAAGTAGAGAGAGACCGAAAAAGGAAAATTATAAGATTGACTCAAAAAGAAGCAATAGGGAACATGCTTGAAAAATTTCAAATGGATAAAGCTAATAGTTGTACAACTCCAATGGAGTTGAAGAAGGGAAGTGAGGGGAGTGAGGAAGAAGGAGTCATAGTCTTAGACGAGGAATTATCTCATGATGAACAGAAGTTCATGCAGACTATTCCTTACAGGCAAGTAGTGGGAAGTCTAATCTATTTTATGAATTGTACCCGGCCGGATTTAGCTGCAGCTGTAGGAGTGCTGAGTAGAAGTCTAAATGCTCCCACTAAGAAGGATTGGGAGGCAGCTAAGAGAGTCCTTAGATACTTGGTAGGAACTAGAGATCTATGGTTGCATTTGGGTGGGGAGAATACTGACATCACTACTTGGAGTGATGCCAGTTATGGTGATGCTCCGATGAGGAGATGTACTTCTGGATATGTATTATATGTGGGTGATGGGGCTTGCTGTTGGAGTAGCAAACAGCAAAAGGTTATTGCTCAGTCCACCATGGAGGCTGAGTATATGGCCTCTTGCTCTGCTGTAAAAGAATTGATGTGGGTCAAGTCTTTGCTTGGTGAGCTTGGTCACCTTAAGAGTGGTGTGCAGAAAATATTTTGTGATAATCAAGCAGCAATCGCTATCTCTGCCAATCCTAAACACCATTTTAAAGCCAAACACATGGACATCAGACTCAGTTTTGTTAGAGAGAAAGTAGAAAACAAAATAATCAGTTTAGAGTACAGACCAGATAGTGAGATGGTAGCAGATATGATGACCAAACCTGTGCCTTCCCCTAAGCTAATTTTTTGCAGGGAGAAGTGTGGTCTGAAATTAAAGATTGACTAGAAAATAAGGGGAGTGTAGAAACTAATGGTTTTATTAGTATTTTCTAGGTCTAAATAGAAATATAGAAAGAAGCCGAGGCAGTCTACCTCTAACTTCTCTCTCCAAATCTCAAACTTGTCGCAGTCACTGAGAAATTGGAGAGGAAGCTAGAGCCATGGCTACCTTGGCTATCCTGAGGTTTACGGGAATTTTATACTAGGGTTTATTTATTTATTTAAAAGGAATGTGCCGGCGGCAGGATTTGATCCTTGTACCTACCGGCCGGCAGACAGGAAATAGCCGGTAGCCTTAGCCGTTAGATCTAGCAGTAGTATTACGTGATATATAGTTTGATAATTATATAAATTAGAATACGTACGATAATTCATTTAACTGTTACGATTTACGGGATGCATAGATCCGGTACGAATGACAGTACGGATTACGAATCAATACCGCGCATTTGTTTCGGAAGTGAAATAAATACCGCGCATGTATTTATTACGGCCACGATTAAATCTGAATTTAATCGGACGGCCGGGATTAGCGCCGAGATCACGGAGGAAGATTTCGGCGGTTTGTGGCCATCGCCACATCGGATGACGCGTGGCGAAATTCCGTTGGATCGTAGAATCTCTGGAGATTATGGCACCGAATCCGGATTTGACATGTGTCGACATTTAGGGCATGTCGTACAATGTCCGTACATAAAGTACACCGGCGGCTGTACTTTTACGTACGGAACTCAATTCTGATTGGTTCCGTACATCAGTAGATAGAGTCTGTGAGAGAGATAGGACTTAGAAAAATTAGAAGATAGGACCCCCTCTCCAAGAGAGCTTCTGTACAAAAGGTCAACTTTGACCCCCCATAACTTACTGCTCAGGGGAGCAAATTCAAAGATTCTTTTTGCTATCGACTCAGGGGAGTCTTGTCTTCACAGGGGTGAAGTTGGTCAGCGTTTTTGTCTGCCAGGGTGGCACTTATTTTTGCTTAAACACAAAGGGGTCAGGATTATCCTAGAGGCTTCTTGGAAGCTGTCTACTCTGAGGACTTATGGAGGTCTCAGAGTTACATCAAACAATGGGCGAAGAGATTCACACCAGGAGGGAAAGGGATGTGTTGGCAGACCCACCCAAGACAGTCTTCATGTTGGCAAAACCGAAACTTCTATGACGGATAGATATTATAAGGCTATGTCGGTGGCTCCTATTCTTAACAGGACAGGTAATTTTAAACTTAATGGATACGGTAGGTATCAGGATGTAGTTGTCGATACCGGAGCTCTCCCTAACCTCAAAACCACCTCAATATTACAACAAATGCCCGAGGAACTCAAGCCACAAATTAGTCCAAGCAACATATGCTTGAGTACGGTCAGTAGTGGGAGCCAACCAGTATAAGGCATCATCAAAGCAATGGAAATCCAATTTGCGGATGACGTAGGCCAACACGTACGAATTCAGCTGCCCTTCCTTGTGGTGGAAGGTAAGCAATTTGAAATTCTCTTGGGTATGGCTACGTGGACAAGGTTGAACATGGAGTTGAGCATACGGATGAAACAATTTATAGTTTCAGACCCGAAGAATCTCGAGGGCACGAAAGTGGTGGTTCCCTTGGATTTATGGAACCAGGGGAGGACAACTATTCCAATGTCTTGATGTTACCCCGTATAAGCTTTATCAAACCCTTTGGAGTTGTTTGAAAACTCCACTCATATAAGTGATTCCATCTAGCAATTCCCTATTTCCAAGAGGTGGGAAAGGGAGTATTAGAAGAGATTGGTACAGATGGCCACACTTCGGCGGGAAGTGGACAGGAGCTTTGCCACCATACCACCCGGGACAACAAAGTTCATCCGGTCAAAACTACTAACATGTCCTAACAAAGGGAAGGACTTCAATCGACAAGTGGTGTCATTAGAGAACCCGCCCCAAAGGCTCCGGATTTTATCGCTGTTCTCCGGCATCAGTTCTGACCTGGAAGCCGTCCTGATAGGTGGATACCACGAAGAAACTTACTCGGCAGTCGAGATTGACCCTGACGCCCGTGCAGTTAGTGAGTATCGACTACAGTAGCTGCACAAACTTTACCCACAATAACTCCCGATGTCAGCCATATCTAACTCTAACCGCACGCTTCCCCTGAATATGGACAATATCATGAATTCACATTTCGCGAAGCTGAAAAAGGTAGATCTGGTGGTCAGTGGATGGCCGTGCCAGGGTTTTCGTTAGCAGGACAGGGCAGGGGACACCAGGATGTCCGTAGCAGAACATTTTTTCAGATGACTTGATTAACAACAGAGTTACAGGAACGCGAAGACACGCCAGTGGGGTACGTCTTGGAAAATGTTCACCCCACAGATGATAAAAGGAAACAGGTGGTCAACAGCTGGATTCAAATGATCGGATCAATAGCCCACAGAGTTCGGGCTTATTAAACTAACTTGGTCCATCTCCCATCCTCGAAGAGTTGCTGAAAACACAGATTTCGGATCCCAAAATCACAGTTCAACAGATTCTTGGACCAGGGCGAATGGCCACCCCTTTGACCACAACTAACTGAGCACATTTTTTTTGTTGCAATAAACACAAAAATCCACGGACGGCCATACCAACCGTGGTATCTTTCCCTAATAGCCATGCTTACCAAAAAGGCACACCAGGGATGATCTTTCATAGTACAGTCGCTACATGGACAGCACCAAGTATTGAGAAACAGGAACGAGCAATGGGATTTCGACAGGCAACCACAGCAACACCAGGGGTCTCAGCCTCAAAATGGTGCAATTTAATCGGGCAAAGTATGGATTTGAATGCAATTTCTTGGGTGCTGCAACAGTCTCTGGCATTATCCAGCTCCATTCTCCAAAGTCACGGGCAACATACCTTCAAGCTCCACAGTTGTTGGCCATGCAAGCTACTCTCAAGCTTGAGGGGGGGAGAGAGGCAAGAAGGGGAATAAGAAGGGGAAAATTCACAAAATTATATTCTGATAGCACAGAAAACCCAGGAGTTTCCTCGGTTGGGGAGAGTGAAGGCTCAAAATAGGGCGGCTTAGTGGAAGTTGTCAACAGCAGTGTTTTAGCAGCCGAGAAAGGGACAGATCCACAGGTAGAGCTGAAATTTGACATCTCCCTCTGGGGTCGGCCACTAGAAGCATTGGGGGCAGTGGAACCTCGGAAGATGGACTAGACTCTAAGGGAACAGCTAGACCCACAGCAGAAGGCCCGGCTCTCCAAGCTCTTAGAGGAGAACAAGCAGGTGTTTTCTTGGTTTGGCAGAGATGTAGGGATATAAGGGGACCTATTTTTGGATTGACTTGATCAACGAGACAGCAACTGTTTGGCAGAAACATTACACTCTCAGTTTCAAGGAGAAGGAGTTCATCACCAGAAAGGTGCAGACTTTGGTGGACGCATAGCTAGTTCAGGAGAGTACAAGGCTACATGGGTTTGCCTCTCCAACCGTGCTCCCGCCAAAGAAAGACTCCTCCAGAAAAACTGTAGATTTCCGGATGTGTGGGGACTATCGGATGCTCAATGCGGCAACTGTCTCCGAGCGTTATCCCATGCCCACCCCGAAAGAAATCTTCGATTCTCTTCTTTGTTGTTCTTTGGTCTGAAATAGATTGCAGAAGCCACCCAAACTATCATGCAAAAAGCTAAGCGAAGCTAGACCAATGAACAATCATTTGAAATGCATCCTCCATTTAACATACATGCATACACAGATGCAATCATTCATCCGCACAAAGACGGAGCAAGCATGCGTACACAGACGCATGAAATCATCTAGGGTTTCATGGAATATAAACTTAATATATCTCCATCATCATAACAAACCCTAAGACAATGCATGACATAACAAACACAACTAAACTTTGATGGAGTAATCAACATAAACAAACCGTAGGACAAATGCATAAACAACGCATATCAAACATATATAAAATAACATAAATAAATAAAAACATACGAATGTATCACACATAAACAAAATTATTATCAAATAATCATTATATCATTCAAAGTGCATGACCTAATCGACAACCCTAAAATACTACATCTTTGGTCCCTACTTTTCTAACCAGCATCGATATCCATTCCTAACAAAGCTCATTCCTATATATACACTTGTGAGCTGTCAACGAATCACTATGTGTCAAAATAACCAACATATATTACGTAACTGTCATCAAGTCCTATTTAACTATAATAGCCTATCACTAAGAATAAACTAATCATAAGCATAAACCTGAAAGTCAAGCAATCATAAGCGTACACTTGTCTGCAAATACGATATTTTACACACACAAATTAAACTGACAAAATCCTAATTGACCACGTAAATATAAACGTCATAATCAACACTAAGTTATTAATTCAAATAAGACAAAAAAATGTTGTTCCAAATATTTTCAAGTACACATAATCTCGCAAAATCGTATGCTGAGTCATCTGAGTCAATCAACGAAACTCCTCGAATTTCGTAAAAGAATCCGAGACGTCCAAAATAAACATCGTGTGATTGACGGGATTTCGCGTCACCACTACTGGAAAAATCTCGGCGGCCTTTATCCGCTGTCCGTCGCTCTTAATCGGCACCCTCGATGTCGCGCCGCGTGGTCATAAAAAAAAAATCCAATTGAAATCTGCACGTGTCATCAAATATCTTACGAATGTCGGGAAGCGAATTTAAGTCCAATTGCCAAAATAAATTATCTTACAGCCGAAATCATTTTCGTACCTCAAACGCGTCCTTTGTAATAAATAAACTTGTCACATTTTGTTTCGTACGCCATGCGTACATTTTCACACACTTCGAATATTAAACGTCGGATCGCTTCGCGATCCACCGTCCATTTCCAATCACATTTCACGCCACTCAATTACTCCATTAATTTTACGTGTACATATAATTCCCCAATCCATAAATCCTTTCGAACCTCCACAATATATATCAGATAATTACATACGCACGCAAACATGCGTACGCAAATACGAAACTTAATCTTCCAAAAACAATATTCTTCAGGCCACAGTTTACTCCACGTTGGATATGAAGAATGGATTCCACCAGATTGCAATGGAGCCGAAGCACCGAGAGAGGACCGCTTTTTTCGGCAGGATCCAAGTTGTATGAATGGCTATACATGCCATTTGCCCTCAGAAACGCACCTGCCAAATTCCAACGGGCCATCGACGAGGCTCTCCTGGGAATCGATTCCGCACGGTGTTACATCGATGATATGATCATTTTCTCTAAGAAATTCGAAGAACACTTGGAGCATATATAGATCGTTCTTCGGGCTCTTCAAGCAGCGGGCTTGAACTGCCACCTAGGGAAGGGCATTTTTGGGATGCAAAAATTCATTAATCTGGGTCACGAGGTGACTCCTGGGATAGTGGGTCCCCATATGGTTAAAGTGGCAGCACTTGATGCACTTCCACCCCCTCACGACATTTATGCTCTTTGTACTTTCCTGGGCCTGGCCAACTTTTACCGGAGGTTTATTCTCGAATTCAGTAGCCACCCCCAGCCATTAAATCAAATAATGCGAAATGACCAGGGGTGGCAGTGGGCGGAAAAATAGCAGATTGCTTTCCAATTCCTGAAAGATTCCCTCAAGCAACATCTTATGATCCGGATGCCTGAACACCAACGACCTTTCCTCCTTAATAGTGATTGGAGTAGGTTTGCGTTGGGAGCAGTTTTGGCTCAATTGGACGATGCAGGGGCTGAGTACGTAGTGGCTTACAGGAGCCGGAGTAATAACAGAGCTTGAGGGAATTACTGTAGTTACCATGGGGAATTACTTGCCGTGGTGTGGGCCATCCAGCATTTCAAGCCTTACCTCTATAGAGTACACCTCACCCTTATTAGAGATGACTAACGCCTCAAATGGATAATAGAGAATAGTAAGTTAACCGGCAAGCTGGCCAGATGGGTTCTAATCTTGCAAGAATACAATTTCAGCATCATCCACCGAGCTGGGGAGATTCATAGGAATGCAGACAGACTCATCTGGAATCTAGACCACGACGAGGAACTTGAGCTTAGCTTGGGACTTATCCGGGCTTCCTCGACCTTTATTTGGCTGCCTCGAGCTGAAGGGGAACTGTCCACTTTTGCTGCAAATGTAGAGGGGTAGGCTCCCATTGGAGCCGGCCCAAAGGATATTTGGAATGACACCAATTTCTTTCAGTCCATCTAGAAGGGTTCCCCTCTTCCCCACTTGGCCGGAATTTTTTGGCCCGTGTTTAGCCCAAATGGCGGCGTATGAATGAGACCGAGGCATTCTTCTTAAGAAATGGGCCGATGGGACAAACAAAGTGGTTCCTCCTTCGGCAGATCTTGAAACCCTCATTGTAATTTTGTGACCTCCATAGGTGCACTTAATTTGCAACTTACTATAAGCCTTTAAGATTATTTGAAATGCCCTTCTTTCCACCGAAACAATTGCCTCCCTACATGGCAAATACTCTGACTGCCTTCACCCCTGTGAAGGTTGGACTCCCCTCAGCCATATGCAAAAGAAATCATTGAAAACGCCCAAACACGCGATTAATTATCAAATGGCAAAGATGCCAGCTTTTATACAAGCTCCCACGAAGAGAGGCAGCTGTCTTCCAAAAAATCTAAGTCCTAAAACCCCTCTCTAAACCCACTACTATTGATGTACGAATCAAATCACAAGACTTTACAGTACAAGAAAGTACAACTGCTGATGTACCTTTTCTATGGCCATTGTACGACATGGCCATGGAGAGGACGCTTGTCCCTTTTAGACTTGTCTCCAGGTTTTGTGCAAATTCTATAATCAAATGACGAGGCGCCACGTGGCACTTGGTGACAAAACGTCCAAAAACAGCCAAAACGGCTATTCTACAATGTTGGCTTGAATAAAAGTCGTCCGATGTTAACCGACATTAATTGTGTGCCGTTCAAAATAATCGACCATCCGCATATAGAAATATTCTAACTGTCTCTATGTTAGAGTCTTACAAATCCGTTAATCGGCTTATTCCGACAAGACTAGTTTAAGTATTTATCACACCCCATATATCCTAACACTGGTCTTAGACTATAAGATAGCGCTACCGGCTACGGCTACTGATTATAAGGACCAAGATCAAATCCTTGGTCCGTCGGTATTTTTGCTAAGAGTTTGTCAATCTTCTTTTGTTGGCTAGTTAGGCAGCCATGGCTTCATCTCCCTCTGACCATTCACCAGTGACTACGACAAACATGATAACTGCGAGAGAGACCATTAAATAGATCACCTTTTAATTTACATCTTGACCTAGAAAATTCATAAAACTCATTTCCTAACACTCCCCTTATTTTCTAGTCACTCTTCTCTTTTAGTCCACATTTTTTCTCTACAGTATTTTAAATTAGGAGATGGGACTGGTTTTTTCATCATGTCAGCCACCATTTCCCCATCCGGTTTGCACTCAAAACTCACAATTTTGTTCTCCACCTTTTCTCTTACAAAACTTAATCTTATATCCATGTGTTTAGCTTTAAAATCATGCTTTGGGTTTGTTGCAATTGCAATGGCAGCTTGGTTGTCACAAAACACTTTCTGAACTCCAATCTTCATGAATCCAAGTTCTTGTAAGAGAGACTTCACCCACATTAATTCTTTAATAGCAAATCAAGAAGCCATATACTCAGCCTCTATTGTAGACTGAGCAACCACCTTTTGCTGCTTACTGCTCCAGCAGCATGCAGCGTTCTTAACATACACAATATATCCAGATGTGCACCTCTTCATAGGAGCATCCCCATAACCGGCATCACTCCTAGTGATGATGTCAGTATTCTCCCCTCCCAGATGCAACCAAAGACCTTTGGTTCCTATCAAGTATCTCATAACCTTTTTGGCTGCCTCCCAATCTCTCTTTCTATAATCATTAAGACTCTTATTGAGGACACCAATTGTTGTAGCTATGTCTGGTCTTGTACAGTTCATGAAATAAATCTGACCTCCTACGACCTGTCTGTAAGAGATTGACTTCATAAACTGTCTCTCTTATTGACTCATTTCTTCATCAAGAATAACTACTCATTTTACACTCCCATCACTTGCTTTCTTCAAGTCCATGGGAGTGGTACAATTGTTTGCTTTATCTACTTGAAACTTCTCTAACATGTTTCCGATTGCCTCTTTTTGAGTTAATCTGATTATTCTTTTTCCTCTATCCATTTCCATCTAAATTCCTAGGATATATTTTGCCTCCCCTAAATCTTTCATGTCAAATTTGCCCCTTAAATCTTTTTTTAACTTATTTATCTTTTCCATAGACTTGCTTAATACCAGCAAATCATTTACATAGATGGCAATAAAAATCACTCCCTCCTCATCCTCAAACATGTAAATTGAGTGATCATAACTGATTTTGACGTATCCCAGATCGGTTAGATATTCATCCTGTTTGTTATTCCATTGTCGGGGAGCCTGTTTCAACCCATACAAAGACTTGATAAGTCTGCAGACTTTACTCTCCTCTCCATTTTCCACAAATCCTTCCGGCTGTTTCATGAAAATATTTTCCTCTAGTTCTCCATTGAGGAAGGCAGTTTTAATATCCATCTGATGGATCTCTATGTCTTCCGTTGCGGCTAGACTGAGGAGAATCCTTACTGAAAGAAAGCGTACAACTGGTGCTAAGGTCTCTTCAAAGTCAATTCCCTCCTTTGGGTGAAACCCTTTGCTACTAATCTGGCCTTATATCTCTCAATTATGTTATCTGGGTTCAGTTTTAGTGTTAAACACCCATTTACATCAATTGGTTTTTTGTCTGGGGGGTAGTCCACTAATTCCCATGTATTGGCTTCCATAATGGAAGCCATCTCATCATTAATGGCTCTGATCCATCTGTCTTTTTTTGGACTATTTTCAGCCTTTGAGTATGTTTGAGGCTCATCAGGGAGTGACAGTTTCGTTACCTTGTTTACTGCCAGATTTTCTTGCAGCCTTTAGCTGCTCCTTCGTCCTCCCTCAAACTCCGAGGCAGAATTAGATGGTAATCTTGGGTTCCTCTGAATCACTTCATCTTCTCCCTTGTTTATGGAATCAGGTTCCTCTTCCTCTGTGTGAGCAGGTAGTTCTGAATCAAATAGTGGCTCGCTCTCGTTGTAATTTTTTTCTAAATTTGCAGTGATTTGTTGGTTTAGGTTGCTGTAAATCAGATCAGAATTAACTTCACTTTCTGATTTGAATCTGACCCTGATACTTTTTGTATGCTTGAAGGGATCTACATATTTTCCTTTATCCATCACCACTAGATGCTTCACCATAATATTATCTTTTCTTCCTAGATCATACACGCTATACCCTTTGACATCTTCATCATACCCCACTAAGTATCCATGTTTTCCCCGAGCATCCAGTTTCCAATCTGATTTATCAGTGTTCAAACTATATACTTGGCTTCCAAAGACCTTTAGATGAGACACATCCGGCTTCCTACCTACCCATCTCTCATATGGTGTTTTTCCTTTGACAGCTGAGGTAAGGACTCTATTCCTAATATAGTTTGCACAATTCATAGCTTCTGCCCAAAATCGTCTTCCTATTTTCTTATTTGTTAGCATACTTCGAGCACTATCACCTAAAGTTCTATTTAACCTTTCAGCTACACCATTCTGCTCTGGATTATCTGGAACTGTCGTTTGGTGTTGCACTCCCTCATCTTTCAAAAATTCTTCAAACTGATTAGAAATGTATCCCCCCCCATTATCACTTCTAATCCTTTTAATGGGATTTCTATGAAGCTTTTCACTCCAAGCTTTGTACTCTTTAAAGTATACCGGTGCCTCAAACTTTGACTTAGGAAAATAAACTCTCGAGTATGCAGATCAGTCATCAGTTATGGTGAGCATGAATCTTTTCCCTTCCATTGAGGGTACTCTGGCTGGTCCCTAAGTATCTCTGTGGACCAGATCCAATACCTTTTCTCCTTTAAAAGTAGCAAATTTGGGAAAGGGCAATTTGTGTGCCTTACCTTGAGCACATCCACCACAATCACTCATCATTTCATTGTCTCCAAACTCAATGCCTTCCACTACTCCCAGTGTTTTTATTTCTTTCAATCTGTCTAAATGCACATGACCCAAACGTTTATGCTATATCATCATATCAAGGACACGACCATAATAAGCTCTCTTCTTTTCATTGCTCATAGTCAGCCTAAACATTCCTTGGCTATCCTTCTCAGTTGTAAAATAGATCTCATCATCATACTTAGCTATAAAGACTCCTTTCCTCGTGTAGGTTTCAAAGTCTTTATCATCCAAAACATAAGTTGAGATAAGATTCTTACTCAATTGAGGTATATAAAGCACATTTGAGAAAGTAACTCTGGACATATGACCTTCTACTAGTACTTTCAGATTTACCGATCCCACCAAATCCGTAGTCACTACTCTACCATCCCCGTACTCTATCTCTATGGTGAGAATCTTCCTTAGCTTTGTAAACAACTGTTTTTCACGGCACGTATGCTTTGAGGCACCTGAGTCTATGATCCAACCTTCTTCTAGAGCTTCTCGAACAGCTCCAATTGCACACTTTTTGCTTCCGTGGAGAAGAAGTTCTCCCTCATCCTCAGCAGAGGTCTCTTCCTCCCCAAGCTCTCCGTTCACTAGTGTAGTTACAAGTACCTTTTTCTTTCCTCAAGAAGATCCACCTGTATAGCTTCCCTTCAGCCTTAGCTCCGTCAGTTTGGAGCACTCTGCGATGTAGTGTCCAGGTTTCTTGCAAAAATGGCAGAGTCCTTTCAGAGTCCTTGGTCCTCCAGTCTCATTTCCACCTCCGCCGACATTTCCACAAGGTTTCTTGGGGTCCTTGTTCCATCGATCTTTTCATGCGGCCAGAGCTTGGACGCTTTTCACTCCTTTTCAGATCTCAATAGTGCTTTCTTGAAAAAGGATCATTCTGATAACAGAGCTCCAGATCCATAGGCTGTCATCTAGATCTTGCACCCGATTGACCACGTTCTCGTAATCGTCTGGTAGCTTCATGATCAAGGTATTGACCTTGGCTTTCATGGTTCCTGTCCAACCTGCACTCTCCAACTCCATATACAAAGCTGCCAGATCGTTGCAAAAATCTAACATCTTCCCACTATTGTAAGTGTATGTATTCAGTTTCTGTTCAGCCAACTGTTGCTCTTGAATGGTACCGCTCCTGTAAATATCCACCAATGTCATCCATAGATCCGCAAACGCCACTATGTGAAGATGAGATGTTGCCAATCCTTGAGTGAGATGCATCAAGATGAGGTGTTTTGCTACCATGTTCTTGTAGTCCCATGTTTGTGAATCATTCTGCTCATTTTTTAATACCGCTGTCTCTATAGATGGAGCAATAGGTGTGTTTGGCGCTTTGCCATTCTCCGACACACTGCTTTCCCTTTCATTTGCCCCCTTCGTTCGAACAAATGATATCCCTGAAAAACGGACTCCGCTAAACCCAGGTGGAGTCCGAGAGATGGACGCCTTACTTGTCCATTCACTATTCCCCAATATCGTTTTTCACACAATGCACTTGTAATCATTGTTTCCAAATAGATGAATCAACAACCGATGAAAATGGGCACCCTAACCTTTTTTTCCGTGACCTCCATAGGTGCACTAAATTTGCAGCCTATTATAAGCCTCTAGGATAATTTGAAATGCCCTTCTTTCCACCAAAATAATTGCCTCCCTAGCAGGCAAGGACTATGATTGCCTTCACCGCTGTGAAGGTTGGACTCCCTTGAGTCTTATGCAAAAGAAATCACTTAAAACGCCCAACTGACGATTAATAATCAAATGGCAAAGATGCCAGTTTTTATACAAGCTCTTAGGGAGAGAAAAGGTTATCTTCCAAAAACTCTAAGTCGTAAAACCCCTCTCTAAACCAACTACTACTGATGTACGGATCCAATCAAAAGACTATACACTACAAGAAAGTATAGTTGCCGATGTACCTTTTGTAGGGCCATTGTACGACATGGCCATGGAGAGGACCCTTATCACTTTTAGACTTGTCTCTAGGTTTCGTGCAAATTTTATAATCAAATGACGAGGCGCCACGTGGCACTTAGTGACAAAATGTCCGAAAAAAGCCAAAACGGCTATTTCGCAATGTCGGCTTCAATAAAAGCCGTCCGACGTTAACCAACATTAATTGTGTGCTGTTCAAGATTATCGACCGTCCGCATATAGAAATATTCTAACTGTGTCTATGTTACAGTCATACAAAATCATTAATTGGCTTATTCCAACATGAGTAGTTTAACTAATTATCACACCCTATATTTCATAGCAGTGGTCGTAGACTGTTGGACAACGCTGTCAGCAACGGCTACTGAATATATGGACCAGGATCAAATCCTTGGTCCGTCATTCTTTTTGCTAAGGGATAGTTAATCTTCTTCTGCTGGCTGTTTAGGCAGCCATGGCTTCATATCTCTCTGACCACTCATCAGTGACTTGCACAAATATGATATCTGAAGAGAGAGAGACTGGAGCCTGACCATCAAATAGATCACCTTTTAATTTACATCTTGACCTAAAAAATACATAAAACTCATTTTCCAACATGTTCGTCTTCACCAGCAATGCGGGAACTTCGGACAAAAACGGACCACCTCACTAATCACACGGTCGTACTGGTGGCATGGGTTGCTGACCCATGTCAATCGTGTGGTGCAGACGTGCCCTTTGTGTGACCAGGTGAAGGTTGCTTATGACAAAAAGGGTGGAATGGAACTTCACTCCCTCCCCATCCGGGGGATGTTTTACAGATGTCATTGGACCAGTTAGGACCACTTCTAACAGCCGAAGGGGTAACCACTTTGTCTTGTTAATGATTGAACACTTTTCCAAATGGATCGAATTGTGGTTCTCCCCCAAAAGGAGTCCAAAGCAATTGCGGACGCATTCTTGTAAAGAGTGCTGTCCTAATTTACATCATCCGCCGAAGTTTTGACGGATCACGGGTCCGAGTTTGCAAGAGAATTTTCTAACCTTCTGGAGAAGTGCCTCATTGACCACCGGTTGACCAGCTAAGACCATCCCCAAGCCAATGGCGAGGCTGAGAGGTGCGTACGGACATTGAAACGGTCACTATAGAAATATGCAGTGGAAGAGGATTTGAGGGAATAGGACAAATGGGTGCTTTGGATTGCCATGGGATACAGATTATATTGGCAGACATCCCTCCACTCCTATCGCCCTTACTTTATTCTCTTTGGCCGACATCCCATCCTATCTAGAGTTGCATCGGCTCAGGCCGTTGTTCTTCCGGAGATGGACGATCGAGGGAGTGTCGAGAAGCTGATTGCCGACAGGGCCAAGGTATTTCAACGGGAAATACCTTTAGCTATTGGCAAATTACAGTTGCCTCAAAGATCAACTTTTGGTATTCCCTACGCCAGAGCGCAATTACTTCCCTCGGCAATGGCTTTTCATGCCCCGCGATTTTGTGTACTGCATGCAACAGAAAAATGACTTTTTGGACATTTTGGCAGGACGAGTGATTCTGAAAGTAGTGGAGGTCTCTAACAAAGGGGTTCTAACTTTGGAAGGGAAAGATGGCCGCAAAATTCAAGAGAATCATATCAATGTGGCTCCTTCCGATCACCGAGGGCTACAGGACGAGCCAACTTTCCATCTCACTTACATCGCAGACCCGCTCTCCTGTTCCTCTGCCTGCAATGTGTCCTCCTCACCCGACCGCCTGTTGGTGTGTGAACACTATCACGAGGGGTGGCATGACTTCTGCTTGCCCCTGACTTTGGAGCCTCGCTCTCAACCCTCGAATCTGTGGTTCTCTGGGGACTGCGAATTTGGCGGCTAATTTGTCTAATCCTCTTAGTCACGCGGGACTAAAAGGGGGGGGAGAATTTGGGAGGGTACGGGGTACCTTTTTTTTTCACTCGATCCCTCTATATTACCTATGCTTGTCCCTGGGAGGGATGGGGCAGAGTAGGGCATTGTCACGAATCCAGGGAAGCATTAGCATTTGGGTTGGATTGCAGGTTTCTCAGGCACACCTCCTCGGACATCTCACGTGAACCTCAGTGTTCTCGAGCACGCTCAACAGCTGTCAAACTCGTGCGCATCTTCGTCACATTTCTACTCCTAGGAGTTCCGGGGCCTCATTTCACCATGATCTGATGTTTTTGAAAAGTTGGTTTCGTGCGTACTCATCATTTTGTGCGCACGCGACGTTTTGCGTGCGTAATATATTATCGAAAGTAATGTGGTGGTTCGAATGGATTTGCGAATTGGGGGAGTAAATGTACGAGTAAAATTAAAGGGACGTGAGGTAGTAATTGAGTGGCGCAGAATGCGTCAAGAAATGGACGGCGGATCGCGACGCGATCCGATGTGAAGTTTACGATGTGTACGTCGCCGGTACGGAACATATAATTTGAACAAATGTAATTATATGCGACAAGCGAAGTTTATGACAAATGATGTGTACTTTATTTGCCGCATTTATTGCAAAGGACGCGGCTGCGGTACGGAAATGATTTCGGTTGTACAATTATTATTTTAACAAGTGGACGTGAATGACTAAATTCGCTTCGCGACGTCGTGGGATATTTGACGACTCGCGTGGTTTTCGTTTAGATTTTTGTGACCACGTGGCACGACATCAAGGGTACCGAATAAGATCGACGGACGGCGGATATTGGCCGCCGATATTTTTCAAGTAGTGGGGACGCGAAATCGCGTCAATCACATGATGTTTATATTGGACGTCCCGGATTGTTTGACGAAATTCGAGGAGTTCCATTGAGTGACTCAGCATGACTGAGCATACGATTTTGTAAAATTGTGTGTACTTTGTAAATATTTACAACAATGGTTTGTCTTTATGTGTATTAGTTATTAGTGTAGATTTACTCATTTTGACATACCTCGAAGTATTCGGGTATACTAACTTTAATAGAGGTAGCTAGTAGATTGCGTACGGCTGGTATGCCTCCGTACACTCAGTAATGAGCTCGTGTATATTTGTAGGACTTAGTCATTTTTAGTCATAGGAACTTTTTGGACCAAAACTGTTTATGGTGATTTTTGGTAATTTTATCTGTGGATTACTCTCAGATCTGTTACCAGAATTGTCTGAAATTTTGCATGTGTGTTCCTCTTTGTATTTAAAATATTGTAACAGATTTCCAGGTCTATTTTGTGTCTGGTCTGTGTTTTAATTCATTGTGAAGTTAGTCTGTATAATCAAAGTTCTGGCAGACTATTATTCTGCAACTTTGACTAGATGATGTGATCACTCTGATTATTAATTTTGTCTGAAACTTTGTGAGATTATTCTATAGCCTATACACTGTCTGTTATTGTAGTTTCAGGTTGTTTTGTTTATTCTGTTGAATTCTGTGTGTATCCAAAGTAGGCTGTTTTTGGGGTAGACTGTGGTGCTTCCGAGGGTAAATCCATGGCTAGAAATGGGTATGGACAACATGATCGAACCCCAGCGTACGGGGGAGAGGAGGAGAGCCAACCGGATCAGATCCTTATATTTTCACCTAAGAGCACAACACACTTTAGTTCACCTCAAGCGGAGGTCAAACTGCGGAGTTAGTTCGTTGCAACGGTGGCGGCTCCATAACATAGACCCTGTTCTATTTAGCTCTAGCATAGGGGTAAATTGTGGAATGTCACGTAACCTTTGGGATTTTCTTGTAGATCCTGCTGTTAGCCGTCAATAGGATGTTAGTTCAGGCCCAACAGATGAGCATAACATTTATGACGGAGGTTCAAAATTAGGCGTTTCACGTCAAGTGAGGACTTTGTTGCCCATTAGTGTACCATATGAGGACCTTTGGCTGCCAATCCAGCCAGAACCGATAGCCTAACTTTTGTCCTGAGTGTAGTACAGTCTGTTTTGTCTTATGTCTCTACGATAACAATTGCTGGCCGCTGATTGGCTTCTTCCATTGCTTTAACTTTGGCACCAACAGTATGACAAACTTTGGTTGCATAAGACACTTTGGGCCGCAAGAGACAGGTTGCTTTTTGAGTACTGTCTGCTGAGAAAACCCCTCGAGAATTCAATTAATCTTTTTGTTGGAGAACTATTGCATTGTGTCGTGGAATCTGTTGCCATCTTTGTTTTTGATTGTCTTTTGTGGAAACCTTAGCTCGGGTGGGTGGTTGGCACTATCCTCTCTTTGGGCTGTTTGGACTTTCGCTATTTAAAATTTAGAAGAATCTGGTCGGATCTGTATGGCGGAATCGAGGTGTGAGGGAGAGTCATATCTCTCATCGGGGCAATTTGGAAAGCTTTCTTCCTTTGAGTTTTCTCATCGTTGCACTCTAGGGTATATGAGCTTGCTTCACGATTATCATTGATTTCTATCTTTATTTCCATTCTCTAGGGCAAGGTGATATTGTTTAATCTGAAAGAGTCGATTATTATTGTTTTTATATTTATGCGTGGGAGTTATTTAAACACTATTGTGGTCGTCCTTGGTTCCTAGAGAGGATGAGAGAGAGAGAGAGTAACCATGACTGCCCCCATAGTCAAAAAGAAACAGGCAGATAGGCAAACAGACAGATAAATGACCAAAATGTTGCCCTAAACCAGATTTGAACCTATGTCTAGGGATTGTTATGCAAACGTACACCTCATCCATTAAGGCATTAACGAAATGATAAACCAATGTGGTTCGGTAAATAATTAACGAGTCACGCGACGTCAGTTTCACTTAAACAGACCAAAGTTGACCAAACGACACATATAGACAAAGGGCGCTCGCAAACCCGAATCTTACTTTATAAAATGCCTAATCGGACGGACGTCATCGCCTCCGCCAAACCCAGATGAACCTTTGGCGGCTTTTGGACATAGCGGCGCGCTGTGCCACGTCGCGCCATATCATTGGACGTCGGAAAAGATGGGAGGAGGAATGATGTCTCCCAAGTTGACAAGTGTCAACCAAAAGGCCATGTTGTACAATGGTCGTACAAGAAGTACAATCGGCCACTGTACCTTATTGTACTATACACTCTTTTGATTGGTCTAGGGTACAGCAGTAGGTAGCTGTGAGTAGGAGTTTAGGGACTTAGCGTGTCCGAGGCGCCTCTCTCCAGGTGACCTTTTGTAATTATAGGCCATCTTTGGCCAGCCATAACTAACTGTTCAGGGGAGCAAATTTGGTGATTCTTTTTGCTGCAGACTCAACAGAGTCTACGCAACACAATGGTTTACTCGGTCAGAGATTTTTATTGCCAAGGTGGCGGTTTTTCTAAGGGAAAGTCAAAGTTGGGGAATGTGTCAAAATACTCATATTCTAACTTTGCATTCTGTGGGGGAACTAAGCACAGAGAAAGTCTTCAGTCACAAGGGTGAAGCTGTATTGGGTTTTTGACTGTCAAGGTGTCAGCCATTTGTGTTTGTATCAAATTGGAGTTGGCACTATCTAGATAGGCTTCTTAGGAGCTGCGATTTCTATAGGAAATGGAACCCCTAAAATTTCACAATTTAGCAACAACTAGCTGACCAAAGGATCAATTCATACTTTCACAAAGGGGGAAAAATGTTGTATTTCTGCAATGACTTAGCCGCACTCTTCATGTAACACACTAATGATGAAACTGTCGGATGATTACAAAAACATAGTGAATCGAGAACATGAGCTACCAGATCACAGGTGGATTTGAAACTCAGTGGTAGGAATGATTCTTGTTCGTGAAAATAACATGGAGATTCGTAAGGGAGGTGAGAGTGCACAGGCACTGGCTACCAGAAGTGAGTGGGGTAATCGAGAATTCAAGAAATCTTACAAGAACTTTGAAGAAGGAAATCGAGGAAAATCAAGGAGAGGGAATGGAAAGGGGTTCTAAAAAAGGATTGTATCATTTTTGCAAACACCCTGGACACTACATGGCTGATTGTAACCAACTGGCCGATCTAAAAAATAAAAAAGGATCCGAAAAACCAACCTCATGTGGAAAGAAAAAGGTATTTGTTGCAACATAAGTGGAAGAGGACGATATGGAGGATTTGAGTGAGGAGATCGATGATATTTTTCTGAACCAACAGCTAGAGAAGAAGGAGACGGATACATAAACACCAAGAAGGCAAAAGTGTTCCTTCAGAGGTATGAGAGAACACAGGGAAGGATGGATCATTGATTCATGGGCATCTATGCACATGTGTAGAAAGAAGAGTTTATTTGTGAGTCTTATGAAGATTCATTTAGCTAAGATAGAATATGGAGATGTTAGGGTTGTAACTACTACCTTAGTGTAAAAATCGATGGTTCTTTTAGTAATTTCTAGGTCTAAATTGGAATACAGAAAGAAGCCGAGGCTGTCTACCTCTAACTTCTCTCTCCAACTCCCACACTTGTTGTAGTCACTGAGAAGTTGGAGAGGAAGCTAGAGCCATGGCTACCTAGGCTATCTAGAGGTTTATGGGATATTGATTAGTTGATTTACGGATAGCTAGGTTTATTTGCTAAAAAAGAAGATGTCGGATCCAGGATTTGATCCTAGTTCCTGTAGTCCGTTAGGAGGCCGGCAGCCGTTAGACTTATCCGTTAAGTTTAGGACTAATGTTACATACTATAAGGTTTGATATTTATTTAAATGTTGCCACGTAGGATAATTCATTTAACGACGGATGTTTACGAATACCTAGATCGAGGTATGTAAAATTACAGATTACGGTATGGATAAGAAATGAGTACCGCGCATTTTGTTTCTTTTACGAAACAAATACCGCGCAAGTAGTTATGACGGCTACGATTGAAATCTGCATTTGATCGGAGGGCCGGGAAATTATGTACGATACCCCGCATGAAAAAAATGTACCTGACATTTGTTTGAACGAATGACATTAAAAGTCGGTCTACATCGGACGGCTCGTATTTGAGCCGATATCACGGAATGGCATTTTGGCGATTTTCGGACATAACGTCGCTGGATGACATGTGGCAGACTCCCATTACATTGGGGATTTCACCAAGAACACCAGGTCAAGTAAAAGGGCGACAGATGTCTCCTGCTAAAACACGTCGTACACTTACCGTACAGAAAGTACCACAGCTTGTGTACCTTACTATACCATACAGTCTTCTAATTGGATAGGTACATCAATAGAAGGGGGTTAGAGAGGGGTTTTATGACTTATGAAAGTATGATGCAGCCGCCTCTCTCCTAGCTTGCTTGTATACAATAGGCTAACTTTGGCCTCATCTACTTAACAGCTCAGTTGAGCAAATTTGGAGATTTCTTTTGCGTTTGACTCAGGGGAGTCGGGTCCTCTTAGGGGCGAGGTAAGTTAGATTTGTTAGGGTTCATATTGACCACTATTCTTGTGCAAAGATGGAAAGCATATTTTATCCTAGAGGGCTTCCGGTAGACTGCTGATTCTGTGTGCCAATAGCGGCCACAAAATTACACTTGTCTTCTTCTGTCTTTTTTTCAACAGGATGTCTTTCCTTGTGGGTAGCTTTAACCCTTATGCATTTTATCCAGGAATATTACATTACCTAGGATCTCATCTTCCTGTGAATATTGGTGGATCAGCTACAAACAAACATGAACCAAACTATGTTATCATCAGTGAAAATGGACGCACCAGTGAGGATCCTCCAAACAACGACAAAAGAGGCAACGGTGGCAACGTCAAGAATGCAACAAGTTCTTCTTCTTCTCCTTTTTCTTCTTTCCTTTATTCTCCTGCTTTTTTTTTCTCCATTTGTTACATGTTTATCTCCTTGTTTAACTTTTTCTTCGGACCAATATGTTCCTCTTTCCGCTTTTCTTCTCCTCCATCTTTCTTACTATACTAAAATGACTTCATTCTCCTTCGTTTTCTTCTCCATCATATACTTCTCCTTCATTTACTTCTCTTTCATATTTACCTTTTTCATCTTCTTCTCCTCGTCTTATTCTAAAATGACCTCCTTCTCCTTTGTTTCCTTCTCTTTCATTTACTTTCATATTTACCTTCTTCATCTTCTTCTCCTCCTCTTTTTCTCCTACTTTGAGTTCTCCGCCATCACCCACTTCTTCTTAATTGTTTTTCATTAGATCTTTCTTCTTCTTCCTCCTCTCCCCTTTCTCCTTCCTTTTCTTTGTCTTGTTCTTCTTAAGACTGATTTTTTTATTGCCTTTTTTTGCTCATTTATAAGAAATTGCTCTTCATTTTCCTCTCTTCTTATTCCTGCTGTCTCTTTCTTCTCCTTCACTTTCTCCTTCTACTTTTGTTGAAAAGGTAATTCATAGTTTACTTTTATTTGTGTAAGACTCGTGATAGAGAGAGCGAGGGTCATAGAGAAGGAATTCATTGCTGCCTCTTAAATGGCCAAGAGGCAGACTGATGCAAAAACCAGAAGGTCACTTCACCAAAAAGGTTGGACTAACCCGGATTTAATCATGAGTCTTGTATTGTCCAAAGTAGCTTGCCGCCCTATCCGCTAAGTCATTCAAGAATTGTTACAGATAGAGGGTGTGACATTGTAATAAACATTAAGGCGGCGACTAATTCATTTAACTGAACAACTTGACAAAAAGACGCATGTAAACCGACGATATACGACATCATGCACGGACGCGAATCAAACCGTGTTAATTTATAAATCGGACGGTCGTCGTTGCAACCGCCAACTAGAAATGGATTTTTGACAACTTTCGAAGATAGCGTCAAGCGATGCCACGTGACATCATAATATTGGACACCAAAGAATATAGGAGGAGGAACCATGGCTCTCGATGTGACAAGCATCACCTAGAAGGCCATGTCATACAATGGCCATACAGTCTTTATATTTGAGTATTTTCTATGTCTTTATAGAAAAAGAGCAAAGGCAGTCTGTCCCTAACTCCCTTCTCCAAGCCCCCACACTTGTTGTAGTCACTAAAGGCTTGATAGGGAGCTAGAGCCATAGCTGCCTAAGCTCACTAGAGAAGACAAGGGGTGGATTAGATAGATTTACCAAAAGTTACTTGACGGACCAAGGAATTGATCCTGGTACCTGCCGTCCGTCAAGATACATTAGCCATCAGCTCTAACCGTTAAGTCTAAGACACATATTACGATGTATAGGGTTTGATAAATATATAAATTGTCACATGTAGATTAATTAGTTTAACGACGAATAGATACTTAGTGCATAGATACAGTTTGATTTAGTTCGAAGTACAGTATGGGGACAGAACGGATACCGCGCATTTGTTTCGATAGCGAAACAAATACCGCGTGTCGAATTTCAACGGCTAGGATTATAGTCGGTTTTGATCGGAAGGCCGCGATAGGCGCCGCGATCACGAAAAAGGTACTTTTGGCGTTTTACGGTCTTTGCCACGTCAGATGACACGTGGCGTGATAACATTGGATTACGTGAATTCCGGAGATTACAGGAACTAATCCTCATTTGACACGTGTCAACATTTTGGCCATGTCGTACATTGGCCGTACAGAAAGTACACCGGCACTTGTACTTTTCTATACGACACAATAATTTGATTGGTGCCGTACTTCAGCAGATAGAGTTTTAGAGGAAGAATAGGACTTAGAAATTTTTGGGTAGATAGCTGCCTCTCCCAGAGAGCACCTTCTATAAATGGCAAACTTTCGCCAGCCATAACAATCAATTTACTTAACCATTTTCAGTGATTCTTTTTACTGCGGACTCAGGGGAGTCCAAGCTACACAAAAGAGTAGTCGGTCAGAGTTTTTAGGTGTCCAGGGTGGAGGTATTTCTAAGGGAAATTCAAAGTGGGTGAATGTGTCCAAATCTCATATTCTAACTTTGCATTCTGTGGTGGAACTGAGCACACATAAAGTCTTATTTCACAGGGTGAAGCTATAATGGGTTTATGATTGTCAAGGGTTCAGTCATTTGGGTTTATATCAACTTGGAGTCGGCACTATCTAGATAAGCTTCTTTTAGATCTGCTAACTTTGAGGGCCAATGGAGGTCTCATAGCTTCATACACTACATCAGCCACTGTACATTCCTGTAATGTACAATTTTTTAATTCGTATAGGGTTTAGTATTAGACAGCTGTGAGTAGGATGACTAAGACTTAGTAAAAATTAATCGCCTTTCTTTGAGAGTGCTTGAATGTATAAAAGGTCATCTTTTACCATGGATAACTTACTGCTCAGATGAGCAAATTCAGAGATTCTTTTTGTGTGACTCATAGGAGTTGAGATTCTTTTTTCATTTGACTCACAAGAGTCTGGCCCTTAGAGATTCTTTTTGCGTCTCACTTAGGGGAGTCGAGCCCTCAAAGGGGTGAGGGTGGTCAGGATATTTGTTTGCCTGGGTGGCACTTATTCAGTGGGAAAATCTAAGGGGTAAATATTATCCTACAGGCTTTACATAGGCTACATTTTTGTGGGCTAATGGAGGCCAACGAGTTTCAGGTTATGGGCCCACCCTCTAGGTTGCCCATATTTGATGGATCAAACTTTCTATATTGTGAGATGATGATGGAAGGTGCTCTCATTGACAAGCACCTATGGGCATAGTGTCCAAACTTATTGGATGTCCACCACCACCGAGGTTTGGAGGAACAATTTTTTTTTGCCCCTCCACAACTATAGTTGTTAGAACATTTGAACCAATATTTGATGATAGTGAGGAAAGGGAGGAAATTATCATAAGAGTAAGGGGAGGAGCCGTATCTCAAAGGCCTCCATTTTGAAGGACAATATCGGCAGTAACATCACCAACAATGGCGGCAAGGAGTTAGACCGAATGGTCAAGGTATGAAAAATGGCACTATCAAAACATAGTGGCTAAACAATTCATTCTTAAAAGTGTAATCAAGGGCATTGCCATTCCTCTTATGAAAGTCAGATCCTCTCCACAGATTTGGGAGTCACTAGTGTTGTTATGGAAACCTTTACTTTTCTCTATATCTCGTGTGTGAGAAAGAGATTCCGCACTTAGTCATTTTTGTGTATAGACTGAATTTGCATAGACAAAATTTAGTATGGTATGTAACTCCGAAAGGAGTACACAGGTTCAGTACACTCTAAGTACACATGTCGGTCCGTGAGGGAGTCAATATTGTTTGATCCGGGTGACGAAGTACAAATTCATTTGGGGACCAGATTTACACGTGGAGGTTCATCTTCGGTGATGAACGAATGGGCTAACGGCGGACGAAGTCCGCTGTCATTTTTGGAAGTGAAATATTCAATGCGCAGTCATTTCAGTGAACGAACTTCTGACCGCGTAGCACTTTGTTTTAGCGGTGGATTTTTCTAGGTTTGATGTATATATTGTGTACGGGTGACGGCGGAGTTTTGTTCGATAAGGTTAGTGTACCGGTCAACCACGGTATTTTTGGTATAGTGTAGATCAGCTGTAGGCTAACTTGTATGTATAGGACTTATAATATATTTGGAGTAAGGAATTCCTCGTATGGAAATCTGCGAAGCAGTTTTTGGGGGTTTTTGAATCGGAAGATTATTGTGATCTTTAGGCAAAACTTTGTGAAAATCTGCGTGTGGATTTTTTGGGTTATGGTTTTTATGTGGCTTATTTGCATATCTTTGGTGTGTCTAGTTTGCTTGGGGCTTCATTGTGAAGTTGGTTATTTTGTGGGATTTCGTGAGAGTTTCCTTTTTGGGATTTGGTTATTATGACAACTCTTTGTGCTTCTTTGTCTTCTTCTGTTGCACATATTACCTCAAATCAACAAAAGGTTGTTTGTTACAAATACATTTGTTATAGCAAACTCAAATTTGTGTAAGAAACATTGGGTTTTTTTTAATTATTTTTGTGAACGTTAACAATATAAAGAGTTTCTTACCAATAGTGTTGTTAGCGCAAACACAAACTTGTGTTACAAACATTGTTTGATGTTTATTTTACCTCTTTTGTGATTGCGAACAATAAACGTCGTTTGTTACAAATATCTATGTTAGCGCAAACTCAAATTTATGTTAGAAAGAAAATTCTGGAAAATTTTTTGATTATAGTATACCGGGTGTGAGTTCATACTTTAATGGCTTGAGCATATTGTCAAGGTTGCATGATCTTGGGTTAATTTTCCTCGCTATCATCAAGCTATGATTGTAATGAGAGGGCTTCCTCCTAAATTTAAAGGAGTCGCGGAAGAGTCAAAGAGGTTAGAGAAAAGTAAATGGAATATAGCTGTAGCTAAAGCTTATATTCTAGAAGAAGAGGCCAACCAGATAGCCCTAAATGGAGGAAATTTTCGAGTAGCTTACAATGCTCAGACATATAGGCCTGTTGGATTTTATGGAAATAAGAATTTCACCCCTAATCCGAATTATAGGCAATATGATAAATGTGTCTATTGCTTTGGTCAAAATGGTGTTTACCAGTTCATGTGAAAAAAAAAAAACATCGAGGAGGATAGAAGGTGCGATAAAAGGATTCATCATCCAAAATTCTCGGCATCAAAACTACCGGTTAAAAATGCGGTTTCCTTTGCAATCGACGAGATGCAACAAGAAGAATTGACGGAGGAGAACGACGATGTGGTCAGATTTCCGCAAACTGATGACGATGAGTTCTTTTCTCTTGCAAAAAAATCACATGGAGGGACATCAAGCAAACGGATGGATTATGGACTCCAGGTGCTCCTCCCACATGTGCGCCATTCGTGTTTACTTCAAAACCCTTACTCCAATTCCCACTCGTCCGATTTACTACGGGGATGACAACAGTGTGGAGGCTACAGCAAAGGGAAGCGTGGAGTTATCTGTTGAAAAAGTAATTCTTAGGTCACTAGTTTATTTCCTTGACTCTAGATAAAACAAAGAGAGTAGACGCCACTCTAGGTTTATAAACTTGTTGCAGTCACCGAGACTTAGGCAGCCATGGCTATCGTGAGGCAGTCAAGGAGACACACTAAGGAAGAACATGGCTGTCGTGAGGCAGTCAAGGAGACACACTAAGGAAGAACACAAATGTGCCTCTAACAAAAACGAGTTTGTGACCCTAGTGGGATTTAAACCTAGGTCTACGTATTGATAACGTTTGCTTTATCAACTGAGGCGTTAACGAAACGATACATATATTAAGTTCAAATTCTATATATACATGTTACCAATCTACATACTCCATTTCACGCATTACAAAACGAAACGACGTGGAATTTAAACGGACGCGATTAATTGCGAAGTACAGATCGGATGGCTTACAGCGGAGCTGAAGCACCGGAGTGGACATTTGGTGGTTTGCAAGCTAAACGTCGGCGGATGACACGTGGCAAGCCATGAGTGGACGGCGGTTATTACGGAAGGAGCGACCATGGCTCTGGAACAGACAAGCATCAGCGTGACGGCCATGCCTTACCATGGCCGTACAAGTAGTACCGCGGCAGGTGTACTTCTAGTACTTTACACTCTTGTGATTGGTTGTGTACATTAGTATTAGGGAGTTCAGAGAAGGGATTAGGACTTAGACTTTTTTGAGGCACCTCTCTTTGAGAGGCCTTTTGTATTTATAGGCCATCTTTGGCCAACCATAACATAATTCTCAGGGGAACAAATTGAGTGATTCTTTTTTCTGTGGACTCACGGGAGTCCAGGCTACACAAGAAATTAGTCGGTCAGAGCTTTTTCCTACGAAGGTGGCGGTATTTCAAAGGGAAAGTCAAAGTGGGGAATATTGTCCAAACACATGTTCAAGCTTTGTATTTTGTGGTGAAACTGAGCACACAGAAAGTCTTATTTCACAGGCGTGAAGTTGTATTGGGGTTTTGACTGTCAGGGTGTCAATCATTTGGGTTTGTATCAACTTGGAGTCAGCACTTTCTAGATAAGCTTATTTACGAGTCAAAGTGGTGTTTTATGTTTCGAACTTGTACACAAACCTGTTATAAGGGGTGAAACTGAAAGGGAAACTTTATGGCGGTGGAAGCATCCTTTTTCGAGACTGGCTGATTAAAGAACACATCGGACCTGAGGGCACTCAGGTGTCTTTTTTCTTAGTGAGTTAAACAAGGGGACTCTTAATACAATACCAACCGGTTTCTACCGGATATTTATGTTTTCCGGAGAGTTTCTCTCCACGGAGTTTTTTCAGATTCAGGATTAGGGAAGAGACTTGAGGGATTATGATTA
>JBBHKE010001207.1:596813-612945 GCA_037447655.1 Zygnema cylindricum
GAAGTGGAAGGCAACGTAAACTTGAGGCCAACTATAAGACCCATCGGGGTCTACTAAGAGGTATCATACGAGGGGGTTTCGGTCCACCGCCTGTAGAGTGAACAGAGCTTTGTTAAGGGGTATTCACGAAGAACTTTTCGTTAGGGAGGTAATATTTGAGGGTTAATCACTTTGTACAAGGTAGTTTGTATCCGTGGGATCTACCACCCGGGTATTGGACTTTGAGACACACGAGGTAACGGGTGTCTTTAGCGTCTAGATTTACTTCGAATAGATCTATCACGGCTGAGGTTCAACTATATTTGGGTTTACTGACTGGGGAATCGTTAGTTTCTGGGTAATAGTGGAACTGAGCACACAGAAAGTCTTATTTCACAGGGGTGAAAAAATAATGGGTCTTTGATTGCTAAGGGGTCAGTCATTTGGGTTTATATCAACTTGGAGTCGGCACTATCTAGATAAGCTTCATTTAGATCTGCGATTTCTGTGGGCAATGGAGCACACAGAGTTTCAGGTTATGGGCCCACCATCTAGGGTGCCTATGTTTGATGGAACATGTTTCACTAATTGGGAGTTTATAATGGAGGGATTGCTTTTCAAGAAGCACTTATGGGGAATTGTTTCGAGACAAGTGAGATGTCCGCCACCTGGCTTTGGGGGAGCATACTATGGAGAATCATCTGGGGCTACCCAGAATATCAACCGGAGTTCAAATGCAACGGAAGGTGAAGGGAAAAACCTTTCCGTGGATGGGGAAATAGGGGAGAAGGAAAAATAGACCCTTATGGTGAGGGGAGCTAGGCTCTCAGCTATGGTACCACTTGTAGGGATTGAAACTGAAGAAAATGACAGAAAAATATGAGAATACAAAAACACTATAGCAAAACACCTCATACTTAGATATGTCTCTAAGTCCATAGCTATCACTCTTTTAAGTCTATCAAAATCTTCAACGATATGGGAAGCACTAAGTCAGATTTATAAGAGTGAGACTATTCAGAGGCAGCATTTAGTAAAACAGGAAATATAGGCCTATGTTTATAAAGACAGTAACATGATAGAGTTTTGCAATGATATTGCTGCGTTAAATGTTGAGTTTGCTAGTGCTGGATATGTAGAATCTGAAGAGAGAAAGATTAATACACTACTCATGAAACTCCCAGATGAGTACGAAAACATCAATTGTCATATGCAGGCAATGGATGGCTCCTCGTGGACTTGGAGATTTACCATGGGGATAATTCTTGTGAGGGAAAGCACTTTGGAGCTTTGTAGGGGAATTGACAAGGTGAATGCATTTACAGCTGGCGGTGATTAGCGGAAGCGTGATGAGAGGAATCGCCGTGATTGGCGGAAGCGTGATGAGAGGAACAGTGGTGACGAGCAGAAGCGTGATAAGGGGAAGAAAGACAAAGGTAATGTTGATATTTGAGTATTTTCTAGGTCTTTATAGAAAAAGAGCAAAGGCAGTCTGTCCCTGACTTCCTTCTCTAAGCCCCCACACTTGTTGTAGTCACTGAAGGCTTGATAGGGAGCTAGAGCCATGGCTTCCTAAGCTCACTAGAGAATACAAGGGGTAGATCAAGTAGATTTACCAAAAATATACTTGACGGACCCAGGAATTGATACTGGTACCTGCCGTCCGCCAAGTTGCCGTATCCGTTAGCTCTAACCGTTAAGTCTAGGAATAATATTACGATATATTGTGTTTGATAAATATATAAATTTACTTAACCATTTTGAATGATTCTTTTTGCTGCGGACTCAGGGTAGTCCAAGCTACACAAAGGCGTAGTCGGTGAGAAGTTTTTCCTGCTAGGGTGGCTGCATTTCTAAGGGAAAGTCAAAGTGGGTGAATGTGTCCAAAACTCATATTCTAACTTTGCATTCTATGGTGGAACTGAGTACACAGAAAGTCTTATTTCACAGGGGTGAAGCTATAATGGGTTTCTGATTGTCAAGGGGTCAATCATTTGGGTTTATATCAACTTGGAGTCGGCACTATCTTGATAAGCTTCTTTTGGATCTGCTTACTTTGAGGGCCAATGGAGGTCTCACAGTTTCAGGTTATGGGCCCACCATCTAGGGTGCCTATGTTCGATGGAACACACTCCACTCATAAGGAGTTTACTATGGAGGGATTGCTTTTCGAGAAGCACTTATGGGGAATTGTTTCGGGAAAAGTGAGGTGTCCTCCACCGGGCTTTGGGGGAAATCCCTATGGAGAATCATCTGGAGTTGCCGAGAAAATCAACCGGAGTTCAGATGGAAAGGAAGGTGAAGGGAAAATCATTGCCAAGCAAGGAAAAAAATGGGAGAAGGGAAAAGGAACACCGATGGTGAGGGGAGCTAAGCTCTCGACTATGGTTCCACTTGTAGGGATTAAACTGAAGAAAATGACAGAAAAATATAGGAATACAAAAACACTATAGCAAAGCATCTCCTACTTAGAAACGTGTCTAAGTCCATAGCTATCACTCTTATAAACTTAATGAAGTCTTCAGAGATATGAGAAGCACTAAGTCAGATGTATAAGAGTGAGACTATTTAGAGGCAGCAATTAGTAAACCAAGAAATAGATGCCTATGTTTAAAAAGGCGGTAGCATGATAGAATTTTGCAATGATATTGCTGCGCTATATGTTGATCTTGCTAGTGCGCGATATGTAGAATCTAAGGAGAGGAAGATTAATAAACTATTTATGAAACTTCCAGATAAGTACGAAAACATCATTTGTCGTATGCAGGCAATGGATGTCTCCTCATGGACTTGGAGCTTTACCATGGGGATTATTCTTGTGAGGGAAAGCACTTTGGAGCTTCGTTGGGGAAGTGACATAGTGAATGCATTTACAGCTGGTGGTGTTTGGCGGAAGCTTGATGAGAGGAATGGCGGTGACGAGCGGAAGCGTGATGAGAGGAAGAAAGACAAAGGTAAACCATATCGAAACTTTGGTAGAAAAAGAGGGAGAGGAAAAGAAACGAGAGCTTTGAAAAACGGGGTTTGCTTCTTTTGTAGGGAACTGGGTCATTATATAGAAGAATGCCCTTGTTTGGAAAAACTTAGAAGTTGGAATGTGGATGAGGAGGAAGAAGGGGAAGAGGAGAAAGAGGATGAAGATATTTTAGAGCTTCTCCGGATTAGTCGTATAGGGAAGAGAGAAAAGCACACAGAAATTTCAGGAAAGCAACAGTGTGCTTTTGGAGGTATAAGGGAAGTAAAGAGAGAGGAGGTACTTGAGGATGTCGAGGAGTGTAGTTTGTATGACTTACAAATGAGAAAGTCAGATCTAGGATCCATAAGTGAAAACGGGAAAGATAAAATTAATGAGGATAATATTATAGATAATAGGGAAACAGAAAACTGGTCGGAAAGGGGAGAAGTGAAACTCGAAGAGGTTTTAAAGGACAGGGGAGAAGAGAAATAATTGATTAAAGGTTTAGGGGAGAAGAAAAAATTATTGGGAATTAAATTAGAAAGTGATAGTGGAAAGAATTCCATGGGAGAGAGTGAGGGAAGTTTTGAAAATTTGGTAATTATCATGGATAAAAATATGAGAACGGAAGATGTAGATCTTATGAGTAACTTAGTGGGGACTAGTGTTTTTTGGGAATATTTGGGGGTGGATGGATTTGACATCACTACTTGGTGTGATGTCGCTTGGGAAGATGTGCTTGTAAAAGGGTTATCATCCGGGTATGTGTTGCAGGTTTGGGATGGGGCTGACTTTTGGAAATGCAAAAGGGAAAGTAGATTCTGGTTGGATGAAAAGGGGAGGTGGTGGATAAAATCTTTGATTAGATTTATGATAAATGGGGTACTAAATGAAATGAGTGATGCAATTATTATTTCAGTTCATCTAATGCATTGTTTTAAATACGAGAGTATTTTTCTTAAGTTTTATTAAAGGAAAAAGAAAAAGAAAAAGGAAATAGGGGAACGAGTGTTTGTTTATTTGTTTGTAAGAGTTAAAAGGAAGTAGACTAGAAAATAAGGAAAGTGTTGATATTTGAGTATTTTCTAGGTCTTTATAGAAAAATAGTAAAGGCAGTCTATCCTTGACTCCCTTCTCCAAGCCCCTACACTTGTTGTATTCACTAAAGGCTTCATAGGGAGCTAGAGCCATGGCTACCTAAGCTCACTAGAGAAGACAAGGGGTAGATCAAGTAGATTTACCAAAAATATACTTGACGGACTCAGGAATTGATCTTGGTACTTGCCGTCCGTCAAGATATCGTAGCCGTTAGCTCTAAATGTTAAGTCTGTTGTCCATAGCTTATTGCAGCCATGGATTACTCACGGAAACACCCACAGACTACCTCAAAAACAGTTGTGTTTCAGACGACACAGATTACTCCACAATAAACAAAATGATCTCAAACTGCACCAATATGCAGTATATCATATACACTGTAAACTCTCAAAGTTACAGCCAAATCCACCAAGGCATCTAGAAGATATAAGCTCCAGAGTTTCCCAAATGTAGTTGACAGCTTCACAAACTAGCCACTTAGACTGATCACAGAATCTTACAGAGATACTGGAATACAATGAAACTTCACACACATATAGATTCTATATCATAGAATAACTCCACAAAGTTTCACATGAAAGCACCAATCAGAGTGATCACACCAACAGGTCAAAGATGCAGAAAACAGTCTGCCATAGCTTTGATTAACTTGACTGCGATACATAAAATAATCTAAGTCCTGCAAGTTATACTCAAAGTACGGAGGCATACCAGCCGTACTGTATCTACTCTAATAACCTAACTAGTCAAAAAGACAAACCTCTGTTGTACATAATATTTACACCGTACTCTTCGTATGTCAGAAACTAAGCTACCACTAAGCTTAATCATCACTACTTGAAATCTATCCTATTCATATTATCCGTAGTTGCGCTGGCTGCGCTTTCCGTACGGATCATGAAGATAGCCGCAACTGCGTTGACTTAACTGCGTCGCAGCTGCTCCGTACCGGCGGCGCCTATTTCAACATTCCATTTATTTTACATCGGATCGCTTCGCGATCCGCCGTCCATTCGTCATTGCTTGTTCACACCACTCAATGAATCTTTTACGTAACTTTAATTATCAAACCCTTCGCTCCCCCAATCCGTGAATCTATTCAAACCTCCATATTAAATCCAATTAGCAGTTAAGCACGAAACTGACTTTTCAAAACAACACTCCCCCGAAAATTTAGTTTCGTGCACCCAGAAAAATATGCAGCGTGTACTGCTATGCTGCTACGCTGCGCTAGTTTGACATCGCAGCGCAGTATGAATACAAAATGCAGCGTGTACTGCTATGCTGCTACGCTGCGCTAGCTTGACATCGCAGCGCAGTATGAATACAAAATGCAGTGTGTACTGCTATGCTGCTACGCTGCGCTAGTTTGACATCGCAGCGCAGTATGAATACAAAATGCAGCGTGTACTGCTATGCTGCTATGCTGCGCTAGTTTGACATCGCATTCCTAACTGCTGCTCTTTTTCGCCTTTAACTTCCTCTTCATAGCCTCATCTACTGAGACAAAAGCTTTCAAATTCTACAAAGTCTAGGAATAATATTACGATATATTATGTTTGATAAATATATAAATTGTTACACGTAGATAAATTCATTCAACGCAGAATAGATACTTAGTACATGGATACAGTTTGATTTAGTACGGAGTACGGTATGGGGACAGAACAGATACGGCACATTTGTTTCGATAGCAAATTAAATATCGCCCGTCGAATTTCAGCGGCTAGGATTATAGCCGATTTTGATCGAACGGCCGCAATAGGCGCCGCGATCACGGAAGAGGTACTTTTGGCATTTTACGGTCTTTGCCACATCAGATGACACGTTGCGTGATAACATTGGATTACGGGAACTCCGGAGATTACGGGAACAAATCTTGATTTGACACATGGGGACATTTTGGCGATGTTGTACAATGACTGTACATAAAGTACACCGGCACCTGTACTTTTTTGTACAACACAGTAATTTGATTGATATTGTAGTTCAATAGATAGAGTTTTAGAGGGGGAATAAGACTTAGAAAAATTTGGGTAGGTAGCAGCCTCTCCCAGAGAGCACCTTGTATAAATGGCAAACTTTGGCCAGCCATAACGATCAATTTACTTGACCATTTTCAGTGATTATTTTTGCTGCGGACTCAAGGGAGTCCACGCTACACAAGGATGTAGTCAGTCAAAGTTTTTGTCTGCCAAGGTGGCGGTATATCTAAGGGAAAGTCAAAGTGGGTGAATGTGTCCAAATCTCATATTCTAACTTTGCATTCTGTGGTGGAACTAAGCACACAGAAAGTCTTATTTCACAGGGAGGAAGCTATAATGGGTTTGTGATTGTCAAGGGGTCAGTCATTTGGGTTTATATCAACTTGGAGTCGGCACTATCTAGATAAGCTTCTTTTGGATCTGCACTTTCTGTGGGCAATGGAGCACACAGAGTTTCACAATGAAAATGAAAGTTAACACTCTTATCATGAAGTTACCTGATGAGTTCGAGAACATAGTGTATCGAGTTCAGGAAATGCCTGATAGTTCATAGAAATGGAACACAATGGTCAAGATGATACTTGTGCAGGAAAACACAATGGAGATTAGGAGAGGAGTGAAGAGCATTCAAGCTCTAGCAGCGGGAGGGGACCGATGGGGGAAGGACCCGAAGAAACCTTACAAAGGGGAAAGAGATCATTCTGGGGGGCCGAGGCCCCCAAAGGGTCTTTGTCATCTTTCCAAGAAGCCGGGACACTTCATGGCAGATTGTGTCAAGCTGTCAGAGCTGAGGCTCCAAGAGAACCGTGGAGGGGGTTTTTGCGGAGGGAAGAAAAAGGCACTTATAGTTACAAAAGTGTTACGGGAAACCGAGGATGAGTCCTCTGAGGAGGATGGGGAGCTTCTTCTTGACGAGAGCCTGGCGGAGAAGGATATCCGTTGGAGACAAAAGTGTGCCCTAGTAGCAATGCCAGAAGCTCCACATGAAGAATAGATTATCGACTCAGGTGCATCCATGCATATGTGTCATGATAAAGAACTTTTCACTAAGCTAAGAAAGATCCCTACTGTAGAAAAAGAGTATGGGGATGGGAGAGTGGTTACTATAGATCTAGTGGGATTAGTAGATCTGAAAGTCTTTGAGGAGGGTAAGACTTCTATACTTACATTCTCATGTGTACTCTACATTCCTCAGCTGAGTAAAAATCTTGTCTCTACGTCTGTGCTAGATGACAAAGAGTTTGATACCTTCTATAGAAAGGGAGTCTTTACAGCTAAGTATGGGGATGAAGTTTACTTCACGGCAGATAAGGGTAGCCAAGGATTGTTTAGGCTTAACGTGAGTAATGAAAAGAAGAATGCTTTTTATGTTGGTGTTCCTAAGTTGATGATTTGGCATAAACGGTAGGGGCTTGTGCATTTTGATACGTTTAGGGAAATGAAAAGCTTGGGGTAGGAGAAGGCATTCACTTTAGGGAATAATGAAATGATGGATGATTATAGTTGTTGTGCTCAAGGTAAGGCTCACATACTTCCCTTTCCCAAAGCCGCCACATATAGAGGTGAGAAAGTGTTAGACTTGGTCCACACAGATATTTGGGGACCAACAAAAGTACCTTCGGTTGGAGGAAAGATGTTTATGATGACAATAACCGATGACTGGTCTAGATACTCCAGAGTCTACTTTCTGAAAACAAAGTCTGAAGCATCAACTTACTTCAAAGAATATAAAGCTTGGAGTGAGAAGTTGCATGAAACCCCCATTGAGAGGATAAGGAGTGATAATAGGGGGGAATATACCTCTAACCAGTTTTAGCAATACTGAGAGATGAGGGAGTGCTGCCCAGAAAACTGTACCATATAACCCGGAACAAAATGGGGTAGCTGAGAGGTTGAATCGAACACTAGGAGATAGTGCATGTAGTATGTTGGCACACAAGAAAATAGGAAAGAGATTTTGGGCAGAAGCAATGAATTGTGCCAACTACATTAAAAATAGAGTCCTTACCTCAGCTATAAAGGGAGTGACACCTTATGAGAGATGGGTTGGAAGGAAACCAAATATCTCACACCTTAAAGTATTCGGTAGCCAAGTTTACAGTCTTGACACGGATAGGAAAAACTGGAAACTAGATGATAAGGGAAAACTTCGATACTTTGTGGGATATGATAAGGATGTTAAGGGATATAGAGTCTATGACTTATCAAAGAAAGATATAATTCTGGTCACACACTTAGTTGTCATGGATGAAAGGAAGTCATTTGACCCCTTCAAATATACAAAGAAGATAAAAATCAGAATTGAGTCCGACAGTGAGGAGAACTCGGTCGTTCCCAAAAGGGACATGAGTGAAACCGTGATTGCAGATTCAGGGGAGATCTAAGATACAGGAGACTCACCGGAAACCTCACATACTCCTATGGACTTCAAAAAGATAGAAGAAGCCGAACAAGAACCGGCTTCCATGGACAGGGAAGGCGATGAGAAAGTAAGAAGAAATCCAAGAATTCCATCATTCTAGCTTCAGAGTTTGAGGGAGGAAGGAGGAGCAGCAAAAGGATACAGGAATAACAAACAGCTCATTAGGTAACTAAGCTATCTCACCCAAATGAGTCTCAGTCTTACTCATAGGCTGTGAATAGTCCAAAGAAACAAAGATGGAATAGAGCCATAAATGATGAGATGGCTTCTATCATGGAAGCAAATACTTGGGAATTAGCAGATTGTCCTCCAGACAGAAAACCTATCGGGTGTAAATGGGTATTTAAACTAAAACTGAACCCAAATAATACCATTCAAAGACATATGGCTCGATTGGTAGCGAAGGGGTTCACTCAAAAGGAGGGGATTGACTATGAGGAGACCTTTGCTCCATTTGTTCTCTTCCCCTCTGTAAGGATTCTCCTCAGTATGGCAGCAGCGGAAGACATGGAAATCCACAAGATGGACAGTAAGTAAGCCATTCTTAATGGTGAGTTAGAGGAAGAAATTTTCATGAGGCAACCCGAGGGGTTCGTGGAAGAAGGAGAAGAGAGCAAAGTCTGCAGGCTCATAAAATCCTTATATGGACTAAAGCAGGCTCCCCGACAGTGGAATAAGAAACTAGATGAGTTTCTCACCGATCTGGGATATATCTGAATCAGCTCTGACCATTCTATCTATATGTTTGAAGATGAGAATGGTGTCATTTTTATTGCAATTTATGTGGATGATCTGCTTGTGTTGAGTAAGTCTTTAACGAAGATCAATAGGCTGAAGAAAGATCTTAGGGGCAGATTTGATATGAAGGATTTAGGGGAGGCAAAATATATTTTGGGGATCCAAATGGAGAGAGATAGGGGGAAGAAGATTATCAGACTTACTCAGAAAGAAACAATAGGTAATATGCTTGAGAAATTTGAGATGGAAAATGCTAACAGTTGTACCACTCCCATGGACTTGAAAAAAATAAGTGATGGGAGTGTAGAAGGAGGAGTGATGATCTTAGACAATCAGATGATTCCAGAGGAGAGAGAGTTTATGAAATCTATCCCTTATACATAGGTTGTAGGAAGTTTGATCTACTTTATGAACTGTACTAGGCTGACATAGCGGCAGCAGTTGGAGTACTCAATAGGAGTCTTAATGATCCTAGGAAGAGAGATTGGGAGGCAGCCAAGAGAGTTATGAGATATCTGGTGGGGACCAGAGAGTTATGGTTGCATTTGGGAGGGGAGCACACTGACATCACTACTTGTAGTTATGCCAGTTATGGGGACGCACCTATGAGACGATGCACTTTTGGGTATGTGTTGTATGTTGGGGATGGTGCTTGCTGTTGGAGCAGTAAACAACAAAAGGTGGTTACTCAGTTAACTATCGAGGCTGAGTACATGGCCTCTTGTTCTGCTGTGTAAGAGTTGATGTGGGTCAAGTCCTTGCTGCAAGAACTGGGTTATATGAAGGAGGGAGTGCATGAAGTATTTTGTGATAATCAAGCGGCCATAGCAAATGCAGCCAATCCAAAAATCCATTTTAAGGCTAAACATATAGACATAAGATTAAGTTTTGTATGTGAAAAAGTTGAGAATAAAATAGTGAATCTTGTATATTGATCTGATGAAAAAATGGTGGCTGACATGATGACCAAACCTGTGCCCTCTCCAAAGTTAAAATACTGGAGGGAAAAATGTGGATTAAAAGGAAAATTAAAATTAGACTAGGAAATAAGGGGAGTGCTGAAATAAGAAGTTTTTGTTGTATTTTCTAAGTCTAAAACTAATTAGCGGAAACATATAAAGAAAATGTAGGCAGCCTGCCTCCATCTCTTCTCTCTTGCCCCCATACTTATTGTAGTCACTGAAAGAGAGAGAGAGCGATAGAGCCATGGCTGCCTCACCTCCATAGGAAGGACTAAAGAGTGACTTAAGTCACTCTCAACAAAAGGTTGAGTCCAACAGAACTCGAACACCCGACCGGTAGAGATCGGCGTAGCCGTTGGCTCTAACCAGTCTGTCGTAGAAGTCCGTTAGATGATATAGGGTTTCATTGGTTTTTATACTGTAGTATAATACAGAAACCATTTAATTTTAATATGGACGAACTGACATAAAACTTGTAAAGGTTTAGTGCGAACGTCATTTCACACCAAACAAATGAAACGGACATTTGTTTTAAACAGTTGACATTCAATGTCGGATTTAATCCGACAGCGCACATCATCGCCGAGATCGCGGAATGGTCACTTTGGATTTTATGGACGTGGCATGACGTGGCGCCGCGTGGAAGGATGACATTCGGTGGTAAGAATTCCGGAGAATATACGAACGAGTGGAAAAGTGACACGCGTCCACTTAGCAGCCTTGTCGTACACCAGCGGAACAGAGATGACATCGGTCATAGTACCTTTATGTACTTCACAGTAATATGATTGGTTTGTACTTTACTAGATAGGGGTTGTGAGAGAGGTTTAGGACTTAGGATATTTTGGTAGATAGTCACCTCTCTCTAAGAGAGCTTTATATAAATTGGCATTTTTGCCGGCTCATAACTTATCGGCTGGTTGGTCATTTTCAGTGATTCTTTTTGCTACAGACTCAACGGAGTCTAGCCTGCATAATGGTGCAGTCAAACTGTCATTTTGCCTTTTTGGACATCAGTGGTTGTGGCTAAAACTCTGAGACCTCTATTGGCCCTCTGAGTAAGCAGATCCAAAAGAAGCTTATCTAGATAGTGCCGACTCCAAGTTGATATAAACCCAAATGACTGACCCCTTGACAATCACAAACCCATTATAGCTTCCTCCCTGTGAAATAAGACTTTCTGTGTGCTTAGTTCCACCACAGAATGCAAAGTTAGAATATGAGATTTGGACACATTCACCCACTTTGACTTTCCCTTAGATATACTGCCACCTTGGCAAACAAAAACTTTGACTGACTACATCCTTGTGTAGCGTGGACTCCCTTGAGTCCGCAGCAAAAATAATCACTGAAAATGGTCAAGTAAATTGATCGTTATGGCTGGCCAAAGTTTGCCATTTATACAAGGTGCTCTCTGGGAGAGGGAGCTACCTACCCAAAAATTTCTAAGTCCTATTCCCCCTCTAAAACTCTATCCACTGAAGTACGGCACCAATTAAAATATTGTGTTGTACAGAAAAGTACAGGTGCCGGTGTACTTTCTGTACGGCCATCGTACGACATGGCCAAAATGTCGACACATGACATATCGGGATTCGTTTCCGTAATCCACGGAGTTGCCGCAATCCAATGTGGTTTTGCCACGTGTCATTCGATGTGGCGGTGATCGCAAACTGCCAAAATCCTATTCCGCGATCTCGGCATCCTTTGCGGCCGTCCGATCAAATCCGGATTACAATCGTAGCCGTCATAAATACTTGCGAGATATTCTTTTTGATGTCAAACAAAATGTGCAGTATTTATTTCGTAACCGTATCGTACTTCGTACTTTATATAATTGTATCTATACACTACGTATATATTTTTAGTTAAATGATAAAGTCTATGTCTAACAAATTAAATATTTATCAAACCTCATAATCCTTACAAATGGAACCATAGTCGAGAGCTTAGCTCCCTTCACCATCGGTGTTCCTTTTCCCTTCTCCCATTTTTCCCCATCCATGGAACAGTTTTTCCCTTCACCTTCTGTTGCATCTGAACTCCAGTTGATATTCTGGGCAGCCTTACATGATTCTCTATAGTAAGCTCCTCCAAAGCCAGGTGGTGGACATCTCACTTATCCTGAAAAAATTCCCCATAAGTGCTTGTCGAAAAGCAATCCCTCTATAGGAAACTCCCAATAAGTGAAGTCTATTCCATCGAACATATGCACCCTAGATGGTGGGCCCATAACCTGAAACTGTGAGACCTCCATTGGCCCTCAAAGTAAGCAGATCGAAAAGAAGCATCTCTAGATAGTGCCGACTCCAAGTTGATATAAACCCGAATGACTGACCCCTTGTCAATCACAAACCCATTATAGCTTCACCCCTATGAAATAAGACTTTCTATGTGCTCAGTTCCACCACAAAATGCAAAGTTAGAATATGAGATTTGGACAAATTCACCCACTTTGACTTTTCCTTAGAAATAACGCCACCTTCGCAGACAAAAACTCTGACCCACTACACCCTTGTGTAGCGTGGACTTCCTTGAGTCTGCAGCAAAAAGAATCAGTGAAAATGGTCAAGTAAATTGATCGTTATGGCTGGCCAAAGTTTGCCATTTATACAAGGTGCTTTCTAGGAGAGGCAGCTACCTACCCAAAATTTTCTAAGTCCTATTCCCCCTCATAAACTCTATCTACTGAAGTACGGCACCAATTAAAATACTGTGTCGTACAGAAAAGTACAGGTGTCGGTGTACTTTGTGTACAACCATCGTACGACATGGCCAAAATATCGACACATGTCATATCCGGATTCGTTTCTGTAATCCTCGGAGTTGCCGCAATCCAATGTGGTTTTGCCACGTGTCATTCGATGTGGCGGTGATCGCAAACCGCCAAAATCCTATTTCGCGATCTCGACATCCTTCGCGGCCGTCCGATCAAAATCGGATTTCAATCGAAGCCGTCATAAATACTTGCGCGGTATTTTTTTTGATGTCAAACAAAATGCGCGGTATTTATTTCGTAACCGTATCGTACTTCGTACTTTATATAACTGTATCTATGCACTACGTATATATTTCTAGTTAAATGATAAAGTCTATGTGTAACAACTTAAATAATTATCAAACCTCATATGTCTTAATACTAGCGCTAGACTAAACGGTTATATATGACGCATGTCATATATATTGATATATATTGATATATGACGCATGTCATATCCGGATTCGTTTCCGTAATCACCGGAGTTGCCGCAATCCAATGTGGTTTTGCCACATGTGATTCGATGTGGCGGTGATCGCAAACCGCCAAAATCATATTCCGCGATCTCGGCATCGTTCGGGGCCGTTTGATGAAATCCTGATTTCAATCATAGCCGTCATAAATACGTGCGAGGCATTCTTTCCGATGTCAAACAAAATGCGCGGTATTTATTTCGTAACCGTACCATACTTCGTACTTTACACAACTGTTTATATGCATTATGTACATAGTTCCCGTTAAATGAATTAGTCTAAATATAAATATTTATATAACTATCATACCCCTTATAACTAGCGTATGGCTTAGACTATTAGGTTAAGAAAATCGGCTACTACGAAATTGACGTACGGTAGGTACCAGGATGAAATCCTGGCTTCGTCAATCTCCCTTTTAGAAAACCCGATGAAACTACAGCATGTCTCTCTTTGGACAGCACAAGCAACCATGGCTAACTCCTCCTCCAGTCTTCAGTGACTGCGACAAGTGTGGGGACTTGAGTGAGGAGTTAGAGGCAGACAGTCAATATCTTCTATTTGCTTTTTATTTTGCAACTCTAGACCTAGAAAATACTCCAATTCCAACACCCTTAGGGAGGAGATTCACTCAGAAAGGGAAAAAAGAGACCTGGTAGATTGGGGAGAAAAGAGACCTGGTAGATTAGCCCAGTTGGGGAGAAAAGAGACCTGGTAGATTAGCCCAGATCAGTCTTTTGGTCAGCAGACCCAAAGACCCCTATGATAGATAGGGATTATAAGACGTTATTTGTGGCTCTAATCCTCAACCGGACAGGAAATTTCAAACTCAACGGATACAGTGGATACCAGGATGCAGTGGTCAACACCGGAGCACTCCCAAACCTAATTACAACTTTGGCTCTGCATCAAATGCCTGAGGAACTCCGACCAGAAATCTGCCCCAGTAACATCTGCTTGAGCATGATTAACAGTGGGAACGAGCAGGTTCACGGAATTATCAAGGCCATGTTAATCGAGTTCTCTAATAACGAAGGTCAAAAAGTCTGAATTCAACTTCCCTTCTTGGTGGTGGAAGGTAAGGAGTTTGAAATTATGTTGGGGATGGCCACTTGGACAAGGTTGAATATGGGTTTAAGTGTGTGGAAGGAGCAGTTTAGTGTTCGTGACCATAAGGATCCAGAGGGGGTCAAGGTGGTGGTACCTTTGGATTTATGGAATCAAGGGAAAACCAATGCCCCCGTAGCCGAATGTTATCCAATTTATACCACCCACACTCCATCAAAATTGCTCGCCAGGGCTACTGACATCGGAGACGTGATATATCAATTCCTTATTTCCAAGCGGTGGGAAGAGGGATACCAAAGTATATTATCACAAGTAGCCACACTTTGGCGAGAAGTGGACAAGTCCTTCGCAACTATTTTTGCCAAAGAGAAAAAGCCTCGGTCATAATCTTCGGAGGTTCCACTCGAGAATCAAAAATTCCATCGACAAGTGGTGTCATTATCAATTCTGGATTTCGGACTCCGAATATTATCATTATTCTCTGAATTGCTCAGACCTGTTATATCAGCAGGTATAACGTGGACGAGGGCCGATGTCTTCACCGATGGTGGTCGGAACACCGACTACCATGACTTCACCAATTGTATCCCCACCAATCCATAGCCATATGTATATAACAAAGCATTCCCAGTAATAATATCTTGAAACCCATTTCTAATTTGAGCAAGTAGATGTAGAATAACCACGATGGCCGTGTCACGATAGTCTCTATAGCGGAAAATGATGGGCATTAGGACGATAAAGTCAACATCTTCAAATGATCAAATTAATTTCGCTCCCCGGTCCCAAGACACACGGGGAATCATGGAAAATTTCACCGGGAGATGATAAAGTAAGCAGCCAATAGGAATCAAGTTAAGCATTTTCTGGGGCCCACTCGTTTCAATTGATTGCAAAGGGTCTAAGGTCACAGAGTTTGGGCTTAGTGGACCAATCTGATACCTTTGTCAGTCCTAAACCAGTTCTAAACCAGCTCTTACAGAACCACAAAAGAGATCCCCAGATTACTCTGCAACAAATTCTAGGGCCAGGGCGGATGGCCACTCCAGTTACCAAGGCTGATCATCTTGCTTTCTTCAGGTGCAACAAACCAGGAGCACCACGGCAAGCCCCTTCCAACCTTTGTTTCCTTCCCCAACAACCATGCTTATCGGAAGGGAGCAGTCGGAATGATATTCGACAAGAAAAGTGGAGTTTAAACAACACCAACGGTGGAAGAATGCGAACAAGCAATGGGATTCCAATCTGCCACCACGGCAGCACAAGGTATTTCAGACCTCTAGAGGTGCAACCTACTCGGACAGAGCATGGACCTCAATGAAATTACATGGGTTTTAAAACATTCTTTTCCCTTTTCTAGCCTACATTCTCCTCAGTCAAGGGCTAGCTATCTTCAAGCTCCACATTTGTTAGCTTTACAGGCCAACTTACAGCTTGAGGGGGTGAGGGAGGCAAGGTTGGGTACATTAAAGTAACTCCAGGTACGAGACAGGCTCATCCAACGTGGAGATCTCCAGACTTTATGGAACACGACGGCACCACCGTCTAACCTTAGGGTAACGAACAAGCGTAAGAAGGTGGCAACCACAACAAATTTGAGGTGAAAAGAACAGCTTATAGTAAGGCTGACGAGGGAAGGCTATTCGTACCAACAACCCCTTCCTTTGTTTCCAACCTTCCCCGAACGGCACCA
>JBBHKE010001207.1:612955-644318 GCA_037447655.1 Zygnema cylindricum
AATAGATTAGGTGGCCCAGAGAAAACGCGGTACAAGACATCAAATTTTTTTTTGAGAAAAAAAATGAATACCAAATTGTGTGGGTGCAATAGATTGCACTCAAATAGAAATTACCTTAGGAAAGGGTTTTTTGCCAATTGACTATTTTGACGCCAAAAATAAATATTCGACAGTAGTTCAAGTTGTTGTAGATAATAAAATGAGATTTATTGACTTGAATTTGGGTTCTGCGGGCTCTATGCACGATTGAACTATCATCACGCGATCCAAATTGGGGATGAATTTCGAGAGTCGCATGAATACAAGCGGGGAAACTTTCCAATGGGGAAGTAGTATAGTGTCTCCTTATCCTGTCGGAGATGCCGGGTATGCTCTCCATCCCAATCTCATTGTACTTTACCTCGGTTTGAAACAAGGAGATGCCGGGTATGCTCTCCATCCCAATCTCATTGTACTTTACCTCGGTTTGAAACTATCTACTTCTCAGAAAAAATCAATTTTCAACATTCTGCAGCAAAAAATGGTGGTGCACAAAGCCTTCGGGAAATTGAAGGCACAATGGAGGCATCTTCCAAAATTCTACTATCCCAAAGGAAAGACGTTGGCATGTATTCTTGCGGTATGTATTCTCCATAATATTTCTATTGCGAGAGGTGAACTAGACATCGATTGAGAATTAGAGTTTAAAAAAGAGCGAGCTAATGCCTTGAAAGGCGTTCGCTAATAGGCTTCTTGCTTGTTTCTAGAAAGAAAAACACGGGAAAGTGGGGATGTTGAAAAACGACAAAAACACGATAAGTGGGGATGTTGAAAAACGAGCGGAAGCTTGTTTTTCTGCTAAAATCCAAGGCGCTAGAATAATGGATGTGTTATATCGTTACGTCTCGCATAGAGGCACTAATGCCCTAAATGAAAATGCAACCAATGGTATCGCAATGGAAGAAGAACGAGAAGAAGAAAAGGTGACAGGTGAAAGCGATGGAAATGAAGATTCTAATGATGATGGGAGTGACGAAGATATGAGTGATGGAATAGTTATCAATGTCGATGAGTAATACACTCGATGATATTTGCTTTAGGGGTTTAGTTCTTTTTTGTTTGTATTTTGTTCTCTTTCTTTTTTTCGTCGTATTTTAGAACATGAATATTTTATCGAGGATGTTACATTGGGATTTCATATTGCTTGATTTATTATCTTTTTGAGAGTTTTCAATCTTAAGCACATAAGTTACCAAATTTACTCATTCTTGACCATACCCTTATGCAATTTTTGCATGTTGTCTTTATGTGTTTTATGCATGTTCAAACAATGTTTTTTGGCCTTTTGAGATACTTAAGACTTTGACGTAAGAATTCAGCATTTGTGTGTTAAGCCCGCCAATATCGAAAACAAAATAAACATTAAAATATTAATTCAATATCTGATATGTCTACGTCTTAAAAAATTGAAGCCATAAATATTGATATCTATTAAATACAGCGATATCATATAACAAGGCGAACGCGAAGTCGAAGTATTGATAAACACCTTCAAACATTTGACCATGTGCTAAATTTGGGATTGCCAAACGATAAAAAAAAAAAAAACATTCATTGGAATAAAATCTTAATGATCAAATACTTAAACAACAAATACAAGTTGCACACAATGATATATATATATACAAAATATAACATTTATATTAATGGGAAAACTCTTAATAACTTCATGAACGGAAATATGGTTCAACTTTTAGCAATCCATTATTTTTCCATGCGAACGAAAACAAAAGTTTTATAATAAAAACCATTTAATCCAAGTATCACCTTCTACACCTCAAAAAGCAAGAAGATGCATTGATTACTCACAAAAGCGACACTAAATTGAGCTTCGACCCTTGAATCTTAATCAATCATATTAGGCATTTTTTTGTATACTCACTAAATAATCTTACACACCTAGATCTATCAAAATTCATCCATTCATAATTTTTTCACTGGTCGCCGTAATTGCCGTAATCACTCCATTGACAATCTTCTCACTGACTCCAACTATTTCTTGATTCTATTGAAATTTTTTATCAAGCAATTAGTTGTGGTTCTCGAATTGCTCCTTGTTAGATTCCTTTTATTGTTGAGATTGCTGGTTGTTAGACTTTTCAATAGTTTTTTCCATCTTTTCAACAATTTCTCGAGCGATAAATACTGGATTGTTATGCTGACCTTGTCTTCCGGCTCTTTTTGTTTTCCTCCCGGTCATAAACTTATCTCCACAAGGAGGAGACCAAACACTTGCACATTTTTTTTTCACTTCCTTCCTCTTCTCCCACTGTTTCTCCTTTCTCAAATGTAGCCTCTTTCAAACGTCTCCCTACCGCAATGATTATATCTTTGCTTCCTCCAAACAAATTTGGGTCACTATCCCAAATTACTGTATTTTCTTTGTCTTCGTGCTCCATGTTAACCCTTGGAAATAAATCACCAGAATCCCATGTAACTTTTGGGTTTATAACATCTCTTTTTTATATCCAATTATCCATCTTGTCAAACAAAAATTGGGAAAAAGAAGTCGCCGATCCGTTTTGTGATCTTTGTTTTTTTGTTATTGAGAAATGAAGAGCAACTCCACATTTAGAAGCATAGTCCCTAATTATTTTATATTCATTATACATATTGTTCCACTTTTTTTTACATGAGCTCCTATCCCTTTGAACTCCTCTCTCTTTTAATGCTTCCGGGATATATTCCCACTTTTCCACTTTCGACCCAAATTTTGCCTTAGCGCTTTTCTCGGGGCTATAAAAAATCTTATTCTTTAGCATCGTTCAAAATCCTCATTTCATATAGGTCCCAGTTTCGGTTTCTATTTTTTGGGCTTGCGTTCTCTTTCTCCGATGATAACCCTTGTCAACTACTTTGCTCCTTGTTGATTTTTTTCTTTTTGGTGGTCTTATGACGTTTTTTTGGGGTAACGAAACTGTTTGGGTGGGAGGAAATACAAAACTAGAGGCAACTACAGGTTGAGTAGGTAAGGCAACTATTAGGTTGTTGTACAAAGGTGAGAATGGTGCTCTGATGGTGTTTAGAAAGGGATCTAGGTTTTTGAAAACCTGAGGAGGAAAAGGGGAGCCATGTTGAATAAGGGGAGAATAATTGGGATTATTTAGGGGAGAAATTGTAAAGAGAGATACAGAAGATGATGGTAAATGCAATAAAGAAGGTGATGTAGGAAGGGGTTTTGTGTTCCCGAAAGTAACATTTGTTTCGGTTGTGTGCATATTCGTTGTGTTTTCCATCATATTTCCAGACATATTTTTCGTAAGGGAAAAAAAATGTAAAGGTTAATGACAAAGAAAAAGAAAACAGAAGGAAAGCTCTCTCCCTTCCTCTCTCCCTCCTCTCTCTTTCCCTCTCCCTCTCCCTCTCCTTCTCCCTATCCATCCCTCCCTCTCCCTCTCCCTCTTCCTCTCCCTCTCCCTCCCTTTCACTCTCAGTATCCCTCCCCCCTCTCCCTCTTCCTCTCCCTCTCCTCTCTTTCACTCTCAGTAAAGTTTTATATGCAAGTAGACATGTACTGATACCTATTTTCCTCGCTTTTCAGTATAACTTCTAATATTATATCACCATTTTATACCTTTTTCCTTCCATGTAGGAATGGAAAGCATTATAACAAACACTTATGACGGATTTTTGGCTTTTTTTCTCACCTCGAAAAACACACGGGCACACTACCGAGGGTGGTGTGTACATAAAATAAAAAAATAGTTGTAACTTACCTTTCGCGACAGATTTCCTCGCTTTTTTTGTCAAAATTGCAAAGTATTCGCTTATGTTTTACCGATTCAAAGTGGTCAATTTTTTTTTCAAGCGATGACAAAGGAGTCCTCCGAAACTAGATAGGTTGATTTTTTTTTCTCTCCGACCTCACCTGCGATAAAAACGATAGCCGTAAAAATGTTAGTTTCACACTTTTGTGAGAAATTCTCGGAAAAAAATACAAGTAGTTTTAGTTTCACACTTCTTTCGGAAAAAAAATAACAAGTAATCTAGTTTTACTATTAGACTTCTTTCGGCAAGAAAAAATACATCGTTTTATTTCAGAAAAAAATCCCAAAATTTTGTCTAAATACAAAATTGACACACTTGGGACAAGGCATGGTGGAGAAACCATAACATTACAGTGACGGAGAGGGAGAGAAGGAGGGCGATGGGAAGGGGGAGGGGGGATGGGAGGGGATGGAGGATGGTTAAGGAAAATTGTTGTGTCATTAGAACTAGGAGAATGAAACCGTCAACTTTGACATTGGTTATTCGAAAGAATACGAAAGAAGAGACGACTTAAGTATAATTATGGAGGGGTTGTAAAGTGATTTCACTTAAACCAAGAAAGGAGAAAAAACTGAAAAACTTATGAAAATAAGCATACTTATGAAAATAGGCAACACAAAATTTTATTGTTGAATAGTTTTCAAAACCACTTGAGCATAATTATGGAAGGGTTGTAAAGTGATTTCACTTTAACCAAAAAAAAAAAAAACCCTGAAAAACTTATAAAAATATGCATACTTATGAAACTAAGCAATACAGATTTAAATTGTTAAATCGATTTCAAATGGATCTCGATTTTTTGTTAAATTCAAAAATAAGTAGAAGATAGGCATTTTCAAAAAAGACTTATTTTCACAAAATCAACTAAACTGTTCTACCTAATATAAAAGAGAAAAGAGAGGAGGGGGAAGTAGGGTTGAAGAAGTTCTCTTATTAGTTAGGTATATACTATTCTAAAGAAATAGTATTTCTTATTCTAAGAACAGGTTATAAACACGTGACATAATAGGCATATCGACAAAAACCTACAACTCAACTTTTGCTGCCCATCACTATTAGCGTTATAAAGACTAATTCAGTTGCGAATTTTTCTGGTTGAAAATCTTAAAATAGTGGTGTTAAAGAAACTCTTTAAGGGGTTGCGAATTTTTCTGGTTGAAAATCTTAAAATAGTGGTGTTAAAGAAACTCTTTAAGGGGCGGCAGTAAAATCCACTACAATCTCCCTACCCCAATAAGTAGGTACCATTGTAATTCCACATTTTTCATTTTTTTATTGCTTTTGAATTAGTAGTTCATTCACAGTAATAATGATGATAAGTGTACATCTTTGGACTCCAGAGAAGGCTTTTCAATCATATAGGGGAGATTACATTTCAAAATTGAAAAATTCAATTATATAGGGGAGATTACATTTCAAAATTGAAAAAGAGGTGACGAGAAAGAAAAGTGTGTTGCAAACAATTATGTTTATATGACAACATACAGAACAAGAGCCAAAAGTAAGGTAAACAAACTTATGCCATTGTATTTAAATTTTTCATAGTCGAATGTGAGCTAAAGCACATTCAATTTCCGAAAATTCAGGTTAGACACAGAAATCTCTTCCTCTCCTTCCTCCCCCCTCTCTTTTCTTTTTTTGTCTTTCTACCCCTCCCCCACTCCCTCTCTCCTCTCTCTCTATGCCTCCTTTTTTTCCTCTCCCTCTCCCTCTCTCCATCTCCTTTACACCCTCTACCCCTCTCACTCTCTTTCTCCCCCTATAACAACTGTGTTTTTACTTTTAAAAGGTAAATAAATGCTTAAGTACATCTGGCAGGAGTGGTCAAAAAACATCATTATGTTTGTTTAAACACGCTTATCAGCGTTGGACTAGGGTCGCGTGATAAAAGAATACGGAATAGTGAAGTTCGAAGAGTGAAGTTTGAAAGGGTGGTAGAGTTTGAAGGTGCAGAATAGTGAAGTTGGAAGAGTGAAGTTTGAAGGGGTGGTAGAGTTTGAAGGTGCGGCGAGTGCGAGTTGTGGCTTCCAAGATTTTTCACTTTTTCGTGAAATGTCGTCGGAATTTTCAGACCCCTAAAACATAAATTTCTATACAAAATACAACCCGACAAAACAAACAAATTTTATACTTTCATGGACACAAACGGACAAACCATAGCGAATTCTGTACTTTTCTTTGTCTTAGGAAATCATGTGAAAATTTCCGAAAATTACAGCACGTGCCAATATATGTTCCTATTTGTTTATAGAAAATCCATAGTTTTAAAACACACGTGTTTTAAAGAGAAGGTTGAAGATGACGTTTTTTGTCGTCAAAGTGGGTTAAAAAACACAAGACGACAAATTTTCAAACATCCTAAGTTCGAGGATGTAGCAAATTGTACTCTACAAATTTCCGATTCCTTCATACGGTTGGAACTTAGGCAGTACGGCGCTAAGTTTTACAGGAAAACGACATAACAAAAAACCTTAACTATGCACATGGGGACATACCCTTGGAGTTATTGTAAAATTAGAGTAAATTTCCTTTTTGAAAAAGTTATATCACACAAATTAGAGTTTATAACTCTAATTATTTATTTTACTTTTTTTACTCTAATTACGATTCGCAGTGTATTGTACACCGCGAATCATAATTAGAGTAAATAGCACTAATTCGGTCTCCCTAAATATCGACCCATAACGTTAAATAGAGTAAATGATTATAAATTTTTCATTATACTATTTAAGGTATTTTTTGAATGAGTGTTAATAACTCTAATACAGTGTTGTTTTAAATAGTGCGGCGTACGGTCGGTGTCTGACCGTGCAAAATTGTACTTTATTAAGTAAAAAAATACAAATAATGAATTAATATAGGTCGTTTAGTGCAAACGTCATAGTGACGATAAACTGTACGTTTTGTCAGATTTTATAGGAATACCTAATTTACAGTAGAGATATTCAACGCGTCAAATTTGAATACTTAACTAAATTAGAGTAAGGGTGAAGTTCCATTAGGACATTCTGTAATTGTACGGCCAACATTACAGAATGCTATAATTTGAACGAAGTTCCATTGCGCAGAGTCCCTAATCCACGTGATAACGAAAGAGTGGTGCCAAGTAACTTTAGATTTGATATTGAAAATCGACAATGATATTCACACTGACCAAAAATCTTCATTTGAGTACCATGTACGTGCGTACTAGGTCATCATTAAACACAGTACCATGTACGTGCGTACTAGGTCATCATTCAACACAACTTTTCAACACAACTGTTGTACTCTTTGCAGAGTCCTTGTCAGATACCACGTCATTTTTTAAGGTTTCCTATTTTTACGCGTGACGAATGAGCGTTGCCAAAAATAGTGTGAAGAATGGGCGTTAACAAAAATAGCGTGACAACAGTGTGTTACGAGATTTCGTTTGTATTTTTTGTTGGAATTTTGAATGCGTATATCGTGTGCAATTTTTTTTTTTTTCGTTGGTTGCCATCGTGACTCGGGTGATCATTATCCAACGTGTCACGGCTCAATTTTTTTTGTAACTGGTGATGTACCTTGCGAGGTACATCACTAATTACAGAAACTTTCGAAACGAATGCTTCTCGAAAAGATATCCGGCGGTCATTGTTAAGTCCTTGACTTTTGGAGAATATTGGCAAGTTTCTTTGTAATGTTGTTTTATAATAAAAGCAAAATAAGAGGTATGGCGTAGTACGGAGAGGTCTGAATTTCTGTAAACAACCTCACTTTTCGTGGAATGGAACTTCACCCTAAATTCCTTTTTGAAAAAGTTATATCACACAAATTAGAGTTCAAAACTCTAATTATTTTTCTCTTTTTTTACTCTAATTTTTTCTTTACTCTAATTACGATTCGCGGTAAACCGTGTATCTCGCTTTTTTGCGTTATTTGTTTATCTCCACGGAAAACATTTTTTTCCCTGTAGATAATTGTTAGATTTTGAATCCGACGGATGGCTTTGAAAGAATATCTTTTCACTTCTAGTCGAAAATCGACATGTTTGCATGGAAGAAAGATGTTTTTAGTAGCAAAAAAAACATTAATGTCTCGCCACTCGGCACATAATTTATCCTAGTTTTTGCTAATCTGACGGTTGCTATTAGAATTCTCACATTCTTCTTCGCGGCCACTAAGGGTGGCGTTCCATCAGACGAAATGTGAGGTTGTTTCCAGAAATCCGGATCTATCCGTATCAGGCCGTACTTCTTATTTTGTTTTTATACGCGAACAACATTACAAAGAATCTTGCCAATATTCTCCAAAGTTTGGGAGGTGGTAACAATGACCGTTGGATGTTTTTTCGCGAAGCATTCGCTTTGAAAGTTTCTGTAAATGGTGATGTACCTCGAAAAAAATTGAGTCGCGACACCCTGGATAATGAATGTACGTGTCACGACGGCAAACCAACGGAAATCGAAAAATTTCGCACATGATATATGCATTCAAAAATTCAACGGAAATCACGAAAGTGATCTCGTAACGAGCTTTCGTCGCGCTATTTTTGTTACCAGCCATTCGTCACACTATTTGTGGAAGCGCTGACAAGCGTTTGCAAAGAGTACAAAATGTGTGTGGTACGATGCCCTGCTCCGCACGTACATGGTATGCAAATGACGATTTCGAGTTGAAGTTAGGTCGGTGTAAAAAATATTTGACGATTTCCAATATACGATCTTATCTTACGTGGTACCACTCTTTTCTGAGCACGTGGATTACAGACTGCGCGAGAGAACAGCGTTCAAAGTGTAGCATTCTGTAATGTTGTTCGTACGATTACAGAATTTCCTGATGGAACGCCACCGTAATCTTGAATTGGACATGTTTGCACAGAGAATGGGCATTTCTTTAGTCGCAAAACAACAACGCTAACAGCGAAACACAGTGTACCGTACTATTTGCCTGTGCTATACGGAAAGTGAAACCCCTAATGTTGACGTTCGGGTGAATGAAATCTCCTCTTGTTTACTTTGCTCCAAAAGCTGCTGCAATGTTCTTGGCCCCGTTGAACTTTGTGTTTTCCGCTTCTTCTATTTTGGCGGCTCCCGCCCACTCCTCCGCTTTCAAGTGATCCTTCGCCAGCATGGGGCCCAAGAAGAAGCAGGATGCGAGTATATCGCTCATGGTTGCTCGCTACTTGAAATCACTCGGCTATGATCAAACTTACGCTAGTTTTTTGACAGAGAGCAAAAATGTGAGTTTTTTTTTTCACTCTCTTTCCCACACTCTCACTCTCCCTTTCTCCCTCCCTCCTCCCTCTTCCTTCCCCTCCCCCCCTCCCTCTCCCCCTCTCTTTAATTCGGTTCATACTACTTAAAATTTGGTAATGGAATGGTGGGAGTAACCTTTTTTTTAGGGGGAATTATCCACTATGTTTGTTCACTTCATTCACTGTACTAAAGCCGATATTACATTTTCTCATTGCAATTCAGGCCATAAGTGATGTGCAAGTGAAGCAGAGTGATGTCACAGACATCCAGGAGGTGTACTCGTTCTGGAAAGCATCAAATGAGAGGTATTCGTATGGAGATTTTAGGAAACCCCAACCAGAAGTAGTATGGATACGTGATTCTGGGCAAGTCTGAACTACACCGTGTATCCTTCTTAGCGTCAAGTTTTTTTTGCCACCTTAATCAATTTTTCTCCGTGCATACTTGCCGGAAGTTTTATTGACGGTTGTAATAGAAAGGTAAACCTTCTGATTGGCAGTCTTCAAACGGAAACCAAGAAAGTGTTTACCGAGAAAAGTTGAATAAAATGGCGAAAAAAACATTGAGGCCAATAACGACATACGGTATAGTAGTGTGGAAACTTGATGTGTCTTTCAGGCCATCCTCGTTAGCATTTTCAAATTGAATTGCCAGGAAATTACATTGCGATTCTGTAATCACGGAAGGTTTACGGTTTTTGGAGACTTGTCCCCCCTGTAGTTTATTGCATCTACTGTTGTAAGCTATACTAAAAAAATGTATCATCTCAATCTGTAAAAATGCATATGCTTTCTTAAATTCAAGACAGGAATGCATTCAAACTTGGATTAATTCTCAAAGGTAACATAGAAAAGGTTGCTGCTCAATTTAGGCCTATTTTCTGTAGTTTGTTATTCAATTTGGTTGTGCATTATACCATATTGTCTCTGTTTTCTTCTTCTAGATTTGGTTTAAAACTTTGAGCTTTGATGCTTTCATGTTGTGAACAAGGTTTACACCTTGAATATTGCTAATGCCTGAACTACTTAAAACTTAACAATGTTGATTGTTGCAAGACTTGATTGGGGAATGCGCAGTTTCAAGATGTATTGCCTGTTGCTGTGTATCACATGATTTCGGATGTTTCATTTTTGTTATATTTTTTTTGCTTTTTGGTAATTCTCAATGCTGCATGCGGTATATAATTGGAAAGGTTCTATGATGCCATTGCAATTGATGATAACTTGTTTGTGTGCGCCACTTGGCCATATGATTGATTTGCATGATACCAATATTTTGTACAATCCATTTGCAACAAAATATATATTCCATATATATACATATATTATTTACATCTATATATCTGGTACAATAAGGTAATAAGCAAGTCATGTGCAAAATTATTTTACTGCATTGTGTACCTTGAATGTCGAGCAACTTTCAAACTGATTTATGACCTGTGATATATTTTCTCAAGACACATTTTTGTTTTGATGGGTAATAATTTTGGAGGGAATGGCAGCTGGAAAGCATTATGGAAGGTTTCAATTCTTAAAATGGGCTGGGTACAAAAGAAAGGGCAGTTTGATGTTCATCGAGCAGTGAATTGCTGATTTAGGCCATGAAACCTCATGAAATGGGACATGACTGCTTGAATGAAAAGGGAGGTCTTTTACAGGCCTCTCCTTTCAGCTGTAGCTGAAGGCTTTTAGTAAGCTCGAATGTGAACCTCTCCTCTACTCCCTCTTCTCTTCCTTGTCCTCTCCTCTCCTCCTGTCCTCCTCTTTTCTTTTTTGTCTTTTGGGAATTGATTCCTGTATCAGGCCCTCGTTTTTAGAATGGCAAAGCTGAATTTCGGCCAATGCAGGAAGAATGTGGTTTAACCTGTTAATTTCTGTCAACGAAGGGTGAGTTGACTTGAATTGAGTTGCGTCATATGTCGTTTTAAAACAATTTCGGCTGAATTGGGATTTGCAGCAAGGGTAATGGAACAAAACGGAAAGCAGAAGTTACTGAAGAGCCTCCTGTTCAGCCTGTTAGAGCATCAAAGAGAAGCAAGGGAAAAGCTGGAGTTGTAGCGACAGAGTTAGCAAATGGGGATGAGGCAGCTGTCACGAATGAGAAGAGCAAGAGCAAAAAAAAGGGAAAAGAAACTCGTAAGAAGTCAGTAAATGAGGATGTGGTCGAGAAGCCCAAGGATGATCAGGATGAAGTGGAGAATGTGTCCCTAGAAGGACAGCCGGCGGCAATTAGTGTAGAGGCAGTTGAAGTTGTGAAGGGAAAGGGTGACAAGAAAAAGCCAAAAGGTAAAAAAGCAAAGGAGCTGGCGGCAGAGGGTGAGGATATTAAGTGTAAGAAAAAATCTGTGAATCAGGAACCTTTAGCACCAGCAGTAGACAATGCAGTGACTGAAACTGAAAAGCGTAAGGGGGGAAGAAAAGCAAAGGCACCAGCTAAAGTAAAACAGCCAGAAGCAGTCACGGTTCAGGATGGTGAAGGGGAAGAAGTGAAAGAGGAAGCAGAGCAAACAGATGCAGAGCCAGTAAAGCAAGAAACTGAAGAGGGAAAAGGGAAAAAAAAGCGTAGTAAGAAGATCGTTGCAGAAAAAACATTAACCGTGGAGGATGTCCCACCATCCAAATCTAGTGCTGAAAATACCACTGCTGAAGAGGAAACTGTAGCACCATTTGTAGAGGTGAAGAAGAGCAAAGGAGCAAAGAAGGAAGTCAGTGTCGAGCCTTCAGAAGATGACATCGCTGTGAAGTCTCCAGAAAATACGATGGTGTCTCCTGCGAGCGGCGGAAAGTCTACAGAGGTAAAGGCTGTTCTTCGTGCCATTTTTTAATGTTGCTTGGCAATTTTATTATCTTGTTAGAGTAATCCTTTAATTCTCTTGGTCACATGCACATGTTAGATTTGCCATATACAGTACATGGCAGAATCCATCCATACATGGCACATGTATCTAGATTTCACACAGTTATAATAGCTATCATCGTTGCTAAAGTTCTAATGCAGACAGCATTATATTGACATGGGTGCAAAATTAAACTAATTTCAAGTTAGTATATGCTTCTGCTGTTCCCAGTTGTATTTCAGCCGGAATAATAGGAGGTTAAATTCAGATTGCCTGTAAATGAAAGCTGGATAAGTTGATACATGAACGAAGATGCTCAATAGAAATTTGCCATTTCCCTTTTGGTCATGGGTATCTCTCCACTACCGCTGCAACATACATTGAAATTTAAAGTTACAGAACAAGTATTCAGGTTTCATCTTGCAGTAACCTTTGAGAGATCCCCGGTGATGTATAGGAATCCATATCTGGCTGGCTTCTGTAGTGTCCACCCTGTTGAACCGAAAATAATTAAGGTGCGGTTGAATTCAATGCTCTCAATATTGTTCTATCTTATGATTTCAAAATCATTAAAAATGTAAAATTTGTCCATTTTTCAAGGTGCTTTCTGTGAAGTTTGAACTAGGCCTTTGGTTGCTCAAAGCCGAGGATCTGCCACTTAATCTCGGTAGAAACGTGAATAAAAATACATTTTTTTTCCAATCATAACACTTAAGTTCAAATCTTTAAAACTCTACCAACAGAAAGCTCAAACTTTTGACCAACTAAAATCAATTTTTTAACCGTTTCGGATTGAACTGGGTGGACACTACAGTATTTATTTTCTAACTACCGGAAGATGCACCCTTTTCAAGTCCGAAGCGATTTAAAAATCTTTTTTCGAAATTGCCTGAATGACATTATTTTGAAAGTTTGAACTCTTGTCAATGTATTTTCTCAAGTTCGGAATATTAGTGAAATTGAATGTATCTTTTCCAATTTCATGAAAGGGTAAAATTTAAGTTGGCTAATTGATTAGTAATAGATAGGTTATTTGAACTCAATGCAAACCACTTTACTTGGATATTACCAGTGTAACAACTTTTTTTTTACCAGTGCAAATAAATACTCCAAAAATCTTCCAATATATTGATTTGTACAATTACAGCTATTTTTGTTTTGACATTAAGTTTGGTTTGTTGTTTTATTATTTTTCCGTTTAATACATTATCATTTTACACTAGGCCTGGATTTGACATCATTGAAACGTTCGTGTTTTTCAATTTGCTATTTAACTAAAAGGTGCTTATATTACTATACTGATGATGTATTTTACTTAACGATAACGAAGGACCTCAAAAACTTAACGTAGGCTCTTCAGTTACATATTTCATAATGCAAGTAGCTTTTAGAAACAGTAATGCCATGTGAAGAACAGGGAATATTTGCCATTTGAACCCAAAGTCATTGATTTTCCTAGGTTTTCAATTTTATGCAACAACAATATTAGACTTGTTAACCTTAATTTTTTTCAGTTCACAGAGGTGGATGTTATGATAACATTGCAGATGTGTCACCAGATATTGTAGGAGATGATGCAACGACTTGGGAAAACATGATTATGTACTGGAAACTAATCTCGACCAGGGCTTGTCTATATGCTGGAATAACAATTGTAAAAAACATTGTCATGCAGATTTTTAGTTTAGTGTCACGGCATTCAAACGGTATGCTTTGTTTAATCTGAATTTTTGTCTATTTTTTGCCTTAGAGAAGGATTTACTACTTGAAGATCCCTTATTAGAAGGTAAATTTTTTGTTTTTCTGTCGCTGAATCTAGGTTCATTGATTGTGTTCAGGATAGAAAAATAGACCTTAGCTGTTTAAAGTGGTGGATATTGTTTATGTTTCTTGTTTGAAGCCTGCGGATTACTGTCTTCTGCTTGACTGCAGGGTAAAGGCACTGCAGCTCGGGCCTTTCAGCGTGTGAGAGTCGAAGAGGTATGTCTTCTTGTCAAGTCTTTCACTGTCCTTGCCGTATGTTTTTTTGTTATCAAATATTCTTGGTTCATTGACACAAGTTATTTTGATATGCACTTGCAACACTATGTTTCTTTGTGCTCCACTTTTCAGGAGCATATGGCCTTGATAGATGGCTTTGTTTGCAGATATTTTCTGTCCTTTCTTTGTCTTCTTGTAGAACAATAATTTACTGTTGAGTACTGCCCGTCACTTAATGGCATGAAGATGGTTGGTGCGTGTTCTTATTTGCAGGTGGCTTTTCTGGACGAGAGGCTTAAAGACAACTCTTATTGGGCTAAGGTAGGAGCCTTTTAAATGCTATACGCTGTGTATTGTTATTAATGTGTAGTGTTTATTTCGCCACTTAAATCAGCTTTTCTCCGTTCACACTCTTTGGATTATTAATTCGACAATTGCTATGGAAAGGTGAGATTCTTACCTTCCCAATGCCGGTTTCCAAAAAGAAACGGGACACGTGTGCTCACAGAAAAGCTGTTTTTTGTGCAGGGGAAAACATGAACCCTAATGACAATCCACGGTGTGGTTTTTCATGCAATCTTGTTAAAGCCAGCCTTATGTTGGACAATCTTGCAAGTGAAAACTTTTTGCAGTAGAAAAGGTCCCGGTATGGATTATAAGAATAATGTGCAAGGATTTTTTAATCTGTTTTTTAAAGAATCGTCTGCATGTTGGGGTGAGCAGAAAGGTGCTGAAACTGGATGGGGAGCCAAGGCCCAGGAGGTATTGGGACAAGTTCGTGGCAAGTGAGTATTGAGTAAAATCCTGGTATTAAGAATGGATTTGTGACGTCTTAGAACATTCATCTATCTGCTTTTCATAATCATCCATGCAGAAATGTCTGGATATTTAAGCTTCTACTGAGTGTAATTTTTGTTTGAAAATGTAACATCTGTGTGTCTCGGTTGTGGAAGTTCTGACATCCATATGTAAGTTAGCAAGTCTGTGTCCAGAGGCTTGGAAGTAGCCACTTCAAGGAAACTAATTGTTTAAGACGTCATGTTGTTTATGTTCATACCTGTTGGGGCTGTGATCTTCTAATTGTCTGGCATCTAATCGTAAACTTGCAGTATGAATGTTTACTAATGAACCTATGCGTCAAAAATTTCGCAATGTTTTTCAACTAATTTTCAAGGGTCCACAAAATTTCCGCACATTATGAACAGAAAGATACGATAAACCAGTTTTCATGTCAAACACCTACATGGTCGTTGAGCATTGGTTAGTTTGAGGGTTGGCTAAAATCCCATTTGATATTGCACATTCTATTCTGAGCGTGAAACGTGCATTTCTTAGCAATGAATATGCATGTGCATTGAACTAAAGTATTAAGCATAGAACATTGTCAGTACTAAATGTATCAACACAGTTCATGTAAATACTAAAAAGATGTGTACATGCAAATATCGCTCATCGTTATTAGAGTTAGCCAACCTAACTCCAGGTAGTTTTTTTTTTTAGTTGAAATGATAAAATAATGTTAATAACCTTTTTAATTAAGTGGGCCTCAATAAGCCAGGTTGTAAAACACAATTTAGGTTAGTGTATTCTAATATAGTGTTAACTTTAATAGTTCAGTGACTCTAAAAGCGACGGGCGGTGTATTGGGCATCATCTACATAGAGAATAATTCAATGTCAAACATTGAAGGTTAAACACATGAAGGTATCTACCAGTGAATTTCAAGTCATATCCAGAAGGTTTTGACAAACTAAAATCAGTTTTGACGTAGTCTAATCTGGAGTCTACAAGCGAGAAACAGAGGGACTAAAGATCGTCGGTTTTCTTTGCTGTACACAAATATTCACAGTATAGGAATTAAAACTTAAACATCCTTATACTATTTTTCTTTTCCTTTTTTAGTACGTTGTACTCGAATAGATCATGAAAAAAAAATCTGCTATTGACTGGTGAAGCTAAGAAAAGAAAATGTTAAAATGTGTCTCATTCTGGCTTTGACTCGCGAAAGTCTTAATGGCGTAAGGAACAGCTGTGCATGACAAGTCCGGTCTAAAGATACAGATATGTCTATTCTGAAGGGTCAAATTGGGCTGACGGATGGGCACGACCAGTTAGCTGTTTTAGCAGCAGAAACCAATCATTATTCTAAGTTACTGTCTTTAAGAAAACCAAAAAACTTTTAGTCTATGGATGAAACGTATTCTGTAGGCGTCTGTTTTCTATCATCTAACATTAATGAGCATCTTACATTTGATTTACTGTGACATTTGAAATTATAGACATGAGAACATTCATAAAGTAGATTCTTCTGTTGTAAACGTTATTGAGCCTGACACCACATATCACTTATGTAGACGGTCACATCAATGTGAGAAGCCAACCCGAGAATGATAACATGGCTGAGACAATCATAGTCATAATACTATTAAAGCGAATAAGGATGTTGGAATAAGTCTTAGAGCTATTCTGTTACCATTTGTGATTTCCACGTTATTGTTCTTTTTCAGTTGTATTACTTTGGATGATGTTACTTTATGTTGATAGCTTTCTTTCTTTTATTATTTCGTGCTTGCCCTTAATCATTTTTTTTCCACATTCCAGAAACTAATTTCTTGTATCCATAGTAGATGTTAAATCTTCCAGACAAATCACCCTTTTGTTATTGTATGGGTGACTTTAAACTTTCATGGTGTGAAGAAAAATATTGAGATGTCAACATGTGTAGGCATTGCTTATATCGAAAGATCTGGAAGAAACGAAACAAAAAATTAATCCAGATCTGGAAAAAACTAATGCAAAATTTAATTTGGGGATCTGATGTGTGGCACGCAGGGGTTTCCGTCATGAAAAGACGAAGAAAAAACGCGGCAGTTATAAGGGAGGTCCAATCGACATGGAAAGCCATTCAATTAAGTTTCAAAACTCCGATGATGAGGAATAAAGTTCCGTTCTCGCCTACGGTTTTGGCTCCCAGAACGTGTTTTTTTTGCAAATGGAGACACCTCTATCTATTTTTCACGAATGTTTCTTCTGATTGCACGTCCTTCTACTGCTAATGATTTGCCTTTTGTTTTTTTGACTAACAAGGGATTTTTTCTACAAAAAGGTTGATGTGAAAATCAGGTTTTTTTTTTTTTAAAGAAAGGTAGAAGTCGGAGGATGAAGGAATTGATGATATGCAAATTGCACAATTTGTACAACGGAGGGATCAATTTATGTTAATCAAGCTCCATAATATGATTATTATATTATCGTGAGATTTGTTTACAGGCGTACGATGCAACCAGTACAGATGTGATGATTCGGTGGAAACTAAATAATTTGTTTAAAATCTCGTCTGTGTAATGTAACATGGATTGTACATAAAAATACGTAATGGATGATGGTGGTGAACATGAGGTCAGGTGAGGTTATTTGATGAGGTATCTTGCCCCAGCGACCTTCTTACTTTCACACATGTTGTCTATTTCATCTCTGTAAGCCTTTTGAGATTGCTGCTTTCCCCTTCTGTACACAGATGGTTTTACTATGGCAATTTTTGCAATAAAGACTTTGTTTGCTTTGAAGTCCACCATGTTTGCAAGTGTGGTTGAACATCATCTCAAATTCAGGTTACTCTAAAAAAAGAGGCAGCAATACTAAAACTGAAAAACTACATGCGGAGGCAAGAAAAAAAAAATAGTAATAGGGAACAAACCAAAAAATGCAGACGAATTGCCAATACCATAGAACAAACACAGATTAAATTTAAACCTAACATATCTCGAACATATGCAAATAATGTAAACCTAACATATGCAAATAACAAATTCGAGAAAAAACTCCAGCCCAAAATTAAAATAAAACTCTCTTGTGCTTACTTGGCTCGAGTACTTTAGTGACCGACGATTCTGCTCTTCAAACAGATGTATATGACCTCCCTAAACTTCTCAACTCTCAAGTCGATTTTGCTCCTTTGACGAGGTGTTTCACCCACCGCCCCTCCTCTCCTTCCTCTCCTATCCACATGTCCCCCTCCCACCCTTACGTTTGTCTCAACTCATCTCTTTCCGCCTTCAACTTCAATGATTGCCTCATGGACATCCTCCACACTATATCAGGCCATGGAGCTTTTGACAAATCATTAAACGTTCAAGTCTCCATATGAGTGGTACATGACTCTAAATTGTGTGAGTTTAGTATCACAACTATACTCTACAAATCCAATACTACTCACATGCCTACGATAATCCAGTTATGCATATAATTTTAATGCAGATAATTACTACATCATTGCATGCTGAGAAAAAGAGTAAAGAAAATATCGATGTCAATATATGGACTGGCATCCATAAAAAATATGGTGCATGCAAGTATTGTTTCTTTTTCGGTTCTTTCCTTTGTTTAATTAAGTATAATATGAAAGATTTTAAAGACAAGTACGAAATCCATATCTGCTGACCCACTAATTAAAGCTAGTACTTGACATGCCTCCATGACAACCATACCAGTGATGACAACTCAATGGGTAATGGTATAGCAAAGCATTTGACTTCATTTTGACGCCTCTTCTCTTTTCCAAGAGAAAGGATGCAAATAGGTTGAACAGGTTGTAAGCATAAAATCTGATTTATGAAGTATATCCGCAACATATTTTCTTACCGGAAAATGAGACGCTCGACCAGTTTCCAGCATTCATAAACCAGCATTTCGTAGGTTTTCTTTAAAATGCAAATTCAGTTTAACAAATGCCACAGGAACTAATTTTTTCGCAAGAATTTCCCCAGAGCACAAAATTGCCCAGCTATATTTTATTTTCTAAAGAAAATGGTGGAATTCTACTTATAACTGTACTCAATGTCTCCTCGTTCCTTGCCAACTCTCCCGTGTTTTCTACTATGGCCTTAAAACTTACGCTTTGTCTGTTTCTTTATGCAGACTTCTTAAGAGATCGGGCGAGCAACCAATACAAAAGTTGATCGATAGTAGACAGGAAAACAATCATGATTGCCACCACTGCGGCAGTTATAGTTGCAACAGTTAACTGCAACACAAATTAGAACATGTCAAAGAACGGCAAACAGACACAGAACATGCACACTAACACACTGAATAAAATCTTAATCGAAGAAGAGTTCGAATAAATCTCGAAAACTGTCAACAGAACGAAGAAAAATATCACTGATTCAGCACAGATAAAGTTCTAGCATAATACACTGCGAATAGCTATTAGGGTTGATAACACTAATTTGGTGCCGATTTTTTTGCCCTCCAACACCAAATTAAGTGTTAATAACAGTAACCGTCTTTTGCTTAACAAATTATTTAAAAACGGTTACAAATTAGCCACATTATTTGAAGCTGAATCAGAGTTAATAAGACTAATATAAACGCCACACTATTAACCTCTTTACACTAATAGCAATTTCCTCAATCATAATGACTTGCAAAAGTGAAGAGTAAACATCAAAAGAATCAACCCGAGTACTAACCAGATTTTGCCAGTTTGGCCATTTTATTGATCCGATTTCACGAGGCATCCGTTGCATGAAGGCCAAAAAATCCAATAAAGACCTGAATGCACAAAAAAGAGACAGCAGATTGGATTTCAAATCATGCGGTTGAAAATAAACTATCAATTTAACTGCCCCATTTCTATTCTTTCTGAAAGTTCGGAAAAGACAAAACAAAAAACAAAAAAAAAAACAACTGAAACTTGACTTTCCCCGGAAAAATTGGCAAATCGTTAGGACACATAAGAAGATGTTTTCGTGAGAGGTCAATTATGGTCAAAAATCTAAATTAGGAACAAGATTATAAATCAACAAAAGAATCGGCGACGACATGTGTTGAACCATTCCAATGTAATAATGTAAGTGATGATTACTGCCTTCGTCACACTCTTTAAGCATCCTCGTCGACTTTTCAAAGAGAATGTACATTGACAACGAGAAACAAAATCTAAAGATAACCCAAAAGCCCCGATTGTAGGTCTCAAGCTGATCATAATTCTACAACCTAATCATGATGTCCGTACAACACCCGTCCAAACCCATGGCTCTAACCCTAACCCCAACCCTAACCCTAACCCCAACCCTAACCCTAACCCTTACCGTAACGTCCACATGGAGAGGGAAACCATTTCTATCTGTAATGACCGCTTCCTTCCATCCCTCGTCCCTTCCAGTCTTCTCCCTCACTTACACGGAATCAGGACCCTCACTTTTCAAAATAATTTTCTTCCGGTTGCTTCATCCCGCCATCAAAGGAAGAAGCTTTGGCACTTTCCATCCATTTTCTCCCGCCACTCCTTCCAATCCGTATCCTTCCACTCTGTAACTTTCCAATCTGTACGGAATGCACACCTCCAAGACGATTCAAAGGCTGTTCTTCCCTCGGCCCCCATTTCCTGAATGTGCAGGAAGAAGGTTTTAACTTTGAGAATGATAACTGCAACAGTTTCTTTGGTTGTGAAGGTTTCTGAGACTGTACTTGAAACTGGAAATGCAACTGAGACTGTGACTGTGACCGTGATTGTGACTGTGACTGTGAACAGGGTAGTGAGCAGAACTCAGGTAGTCGTGACGTTTCTTGCAAAATGGACCTGGGACTACGTGTAGAAAGCAGCTGGTGAATGGCGGCCATGGCTATCAGTTTTGTTGCAACTTTTAGGGTTTCTAGATAGTCTTTCGCTGGTGTCTCACTCTCACGTGAGGATTGACATACGGTGATTTCGGAAAGTTTCGCGGAAGCAGCCCGGTTTCTTGCCACAGCAGGATTCCATGCAGCCTACATCACGAGGATTGCAGTTTTTCTTTCTTGTCACCCAGACAGCTAAGTTCGGAATCGGTTCGGTTTGTTCCGAACCAGCTTAGGTTTATTTCGGTTTGGCTCGGTTTGGTTCGTTTTCGGCTCCATTTAATGCGAACCAAAATGTCTCTGAAATCTGAGTACAGTACGAAAAACAATGCCGACAAAGTCTTGTGCCGTACTGGCCGTATACTGTAGTAGTACATGCGGTGCTATTTTGAAGCGACTTTTTACAACAGACGCTTCAACCACGCGCCATTTGTGTTTGGCTATGCGAGTGACAGCGTGGATATTTGCGAGAATATAGTCAAAGTCATGACGGCTTGCGAAATGATTATAATCTATAAGAAGTACAGTACAGTCTAGGTATTGTACCTGATCGAATATTCGTTCAAAGTCCTTCCAACGAAACTATTTAGGGAGACTGCCGGTCACGGGTCGGGGAAGCCTACGATCAAACCACCCCCGCAGAATCGCCGACAAAGTACGTGCGCAGTTTTGCCTTGTCAATATCTCAATCCCTTAACTGATCATCGTGGTTTGCATTATCTAGCTTCCGTACGTCTCAAATGCGGTAGAATCACCTGTGCAGAGGACCCCATTTGCCGTACTGATAGACCAGCCGAAGGATCCTGGCTGAAGGATATTTTTTGATTCTGAAGCAGAAAGATTGCACGATAAGGGCGGCCCAGGTGACGGGATACTCACGGCGCGTCTGTCACGTTGGGAATGTTACCAATGGGCATGACTGAACACGTTTGGTTGAAGGGAGTTGCTGCGTGGACACCCTAAAATTAATCATGGACACTTAAAATATCTGTACAAAAATGTACACTTTCAGGACCATGGGAGGTGTCCACTCCCCCAGACGCCGCCAATTCTCGGAAGTACAATGTTATGTTACGGGTAGGGCTGACTACGTGGCACGCATATATATTTTATACCGATGTCGTACTTTATTTACGTACGTATTTCTCATTGCTGGCTTCTGCAACTCTACAGTACTGCCTGCTGTCGTAAGTGACCTTTGATTGGTAGTCATTGCCGTACAGCAGATGCTACCCTGACAAATCAGAAAGACGCCTCAGCACCGAATAGTTGGCTCGGCTCTCCTGTCGACGGTCCTCCCACGCTGTAAATATCGGCGAGATACCACGTGGCAAATCCTATTAAAAGTTTTATAATTGGCGACATCTATTCGCGCGTTGTCGGAGAGGGTGTTAGGGCGTTATTCCGTCACGAACATATTGAAATCTATTTCGCTGTAGGGACTTAGGGTACGTCCCCATGTAAGCGATACTTTGAAAAAGTATTTTGGACTGTAGTGAAGTGTTCCGTACTACTTTGAAAAGCGTCCCTATGTGCGAAAATGAAATCGGAAACTTTGAAATGTGACGGTTGTAGACGTAGGTACAACTTTGTGACGGTTGACGACGACTGCAAAATTGGTGACGCCAACCAAAACGGCGACAGTCGTAAACGTCTACATTTTTGTAATTTTGTGACATGGCAGATGTTTAGGGTTTTGTAACATTGTGACGTCACGCTCACTTGTGACGTCACAGATTCAAGAACTTTCGGCCATGGATACCCGATTTCGTTTTCTCTACTTTTTTCGCTCTACTTGCCATACAAATATACATAAAGGTAGTCAAAAGATTAGTTTTTCAAATATCTTTCATTTCATACCAGTTTTGTCAAGCCTCATTCTAAAAAGTGAGAGATAAAAGTGATAGTGTGAGAAGGAGAGGGGAGAGGCGACGACGATGCAAAATTCTACCGAGGACCCATGAATGAAATTGCAGGTCCGAGACCCCTGCAGATTTTTTTCCATACATCCTCGTCTCTTCCGTACATGCACGTGACGGGCAAGGAGAAAAATAGCGAGTACTCTCCCTCGTCCAAAAATTTTACCACTCGTGTGGCGCGTGCGTGGGTCATTTTTCATTCGTTGCTTAGGTGGTACTTTCAATGAAATCAGGTCGCGAGGTCATTTTTTATGAAGTTTTCTAACGGGCTGAATTCTCTTGCCCGGGGGTCGAAAAAATGAAAACGCCAAAATGCGTTCACATGACGACAAACATGAAGTACATTCAAAGTATCGACTTGAATTTGCTATACTTTTAAATAATTGGTTTTTTTGTACGGCTAAAGTTTATCTCGTACGTAACTGCGTTTTGGGTGAAAACGACAGATTAAAGTCGATACTTTAATACATGTGGACGTACCCTTAAACGTTACGCTTTCGGAGGGGAAAAAGTCAAAAACTACATCAGCTATATGTGACGTAATCAATACAAACTACACCGTGTATCGCTATTATTGTTTATAATCATTTCTCCACTCTCCGTACACTCTTGTCCGATTCTCGAATTGAGACCTTCAATTGGAAGCTTACCTTTCAATCTCAACCGCCATATCTGAAAATCGGCATGCTTGTACAGAGAAAATATGTTTAAAGATACAATACAAACATTAACACTAATAACGATTCACGGTGAACTAGCTTAAGTACGCTTAGAGACAACAACCCGTGTCAGCGTGGCACTACCATATGTCATGCAGTTTATATTTTTTTCATTTGTTGGGCCATTCTATTATATGCTACTTGTTTCGGATGGGGAAACGATATGCGCTTCTCAAAAGTTTTAAAAAAGGTAAAATTTATGAATTTATGGCCGACCGATGAACAACCATGACCATAATTCGGTTAGTACATCCTATCACGCCGCAATTGGTACACTATCCATCATTAACAGCGTTGAGGATTTACTAGCGTTAATGCGAAATAAAATTATGTACTTATAGTTTCATGCAAAACACGCGGCAAACTGTGGTCCATAAGCTGCAATAGTGTTGTTTACACTACACCGTGAATGGATTTCAGTGTAAAGATATTATTTGTGTTAAGAAAAATATAGTATTATCAACGCATTTGGGTTCATGACCTTGAGCCAACATTAACTTTAATCAACACAAGTAGCATTGGTTTGGATACACATTACCATAGTGTAGCACACTCAATGGAAATTTTATTTAAAAAAGTGCAATAGAAAAACCATCGAGGTACGAAGAGGTGCAAAAAAAAACAAAATAACGGTTGAAGCTACAAAAGCCAAAGGATATTAAGGCAAGTAAAATAAGTGAAGTAGTTACATTTAACGACAATAACTGCCAAAACTAAGCAAATGTACAAAAAATGACATTACACAGAGGGAAAACCTACTGTACATGACGCTTAACAAGTATAACAAACCAATGTCCAGAACCGCGAATATCTTGGATGTAGACTATAACCCCTTCGTGGACGATCTGGGAGGCTCCACTTGTCATCCGCCACCGTGCTTCATTTTAGAAGAAGAGCAACTTGCGCTCGTTGACGGGTCCTTCGTACACGTTGACGATAAAAAAAAACAAGAAAGCTCGATGAGGACTCTTAAGACAGTCGCTTTTGAATGTTTTCCTAACAGAATTACGCATGAAATCTTAAAAAATACTTGTCCAAAAAACCGAAAATCCCTACAACAAATAGGAGAAAGATGTCTGTCGCGTCTCGGTGAGCGTAATCTCCTTCCTTCGAAGTTGTTCCGTATCGATCCGCGACGACCGATTGTAATATCACGCGAGAAGAAACGTGGGTCGTAGTCAGATCCGTGAAAACTACATCACCAATGGTCCTCGAAGCCCCGTGGGGGAAAACTAAGTCAACCAGCGGACTTTGAAGACCATTAGATTAAGAGTAGGAGGAAGTATACGAGAAATTGATTTTTTCAATACATAGCGTGCTTTCGGTGCCAATCGCAACAATGGCATCGCGAATCAACTAATGCGCAACAATATGCTCACCTCCTCGTGAGTAATGAAGTAGATGAATCGAGATGCGTCAACAAACGAGTTGTTAACAAAATGGGGGCAACTTAAGAAGGGGAGGGTCAGGTAAACCCAAACGAAGGTGCAGGGCATATGTGAATTGGACGTCAAACGAAGAAAAAATAGTATGGCTTGCTACCACCCACCGACCCCTGATCGAAAACACGAATGTAGAGGAGCACACGATTGATTTCAAGGTAGCGAGTTTAATAAGTCGTAGAAGTTTACAACTCTCAATTGCTCATTTATGCACCACTCTTGATGAGAGTTGTTGTCAGCAGTAAAGGATTGAAAAGGTGGAATTTAGTTTAAAGCATGAAGTGGCAAGAGTGCACGAGTGGAGAGAACGTGTTCACATAATCGATGTAAAAGGTGAGGACATGTTCGTATCATTTCCCCTCATTCTTTATTAATATGAATCAAATATTACTGCGTTTTCCCGTGTCAGCGTTACTCGCTTTCCGTCCCGACGTCATTATTTGACACTTTTTCAATACATTAGTAGGAAATAACGAGCATATATTGTACGGACTGACACATTACGTACATAAAACTGTTCAAATACCTCTTGAATTAGTGTGATTAATGTTATTTAGACCGTACTTGTATTGACGTAAAGCAAAAGTTTGTATCATTGGTTGTATTTAAGGTTCAAATGTCAAAATTTAGGGGCGCGAAAAAAGTGTTGTTAACATTATAATTGATTCACGTTGTACAATATGATTTTATGCCAAAAAAAGTCTTAAAGCCTGACACTGAATTAATGTTATTAGTTGTAATAACGATTGGCAGTGTAATTCAACCTGGCCAAAGTAAGTATTTTGAAGTACTTGGTACTTACAGTATAAGATTGGGTTTGTATAGTGTGTACTCCTTGTTATGGGGGTACATTTGCTATATCAAAATTATTTTTTAACCACAACAGTTCAATACTGTACTCTTATGTACAGTTCACCTTTAATCGTTATTAGCGTTATGAACGCTATATCGGCGCCCCCAACTTTTGAGGGTTTTACCTGAAATAGATTTAATAACACTGTTTTTTTACGTTAATTAAGGTTTTGATTAATTAGCGTTACTAATTGTAATTAATGATTTGATTGAATAGTGTGATGTACGGACGTGTCAGTCCGTACTAAATGGTACTTTGTTAAGTAGAAATGTACGAAATATGGATTAAAATAATCGCGATCGCACGTAAAACTGCGCTCAGAATAAAAAGCAAAATGAGATTGTATCTATTTTAGTGTAAAGATATTGATCGCGTCTTAATTATACTGTAGAAAACCATAGTTCAAAAGTAGGTGATCGTACGCCCATACAATATGCCTATTGTACGCAAAACATACAATATGCCCTTAAGACCCATATTGTATTGGCCGCAAAATGAAATAAAATAGGAACAGGGTTGAGCTGCACATCGATCGATAGAGAATTAAACGTCATGTCTAAATTTTGAAGAAAAATCGGACAAAAAAAATTATTTTTGTGAGTTTTGAGGGACTTTATATTTAAACCGTCAGATTTGGACGATCGGACGGTCGCTGATCAAAGTAGGCGATTTAAAAAGATCACATGAAAAGCCCATAACACAACTTACGAAAGGACAATCTGTCATATTAGCGTCTGCAATTTTGAGGGCCACACTAAATAAAAGCCTCAAATTGACCAACCAGGCAGTATGGGACGATTAAAAAAAAAAAATACCACACTGCCAAAAAAATTACCAAAACCTACGGACCAACCCCGTTGGTGGCTTTCCCCCGGAATGTCATCCTACGCCGTGTCAGTTCGCTAAAAAATTTCGTCCGGCGGCGTGCGCTGTACTTTGATCTTACGTCAGATTCAAACGTTCGTACAGGAGTGTGCACGACGCACACACATACAGTATGCCTACGTTGCGCGAGTTTTGTGCAAAGTTTTGTGCGCCTACCAAAGGCTACCATAAAAAAGCCTACTTTTGAACTATGTAGAAAACCTAAATTATAGTTATTAATAAATTAGACTAAAAAGATGCGACGTTGTACGACTTGTCAGATTTTGTACTTTTACCTATTTGACCGTGAAGATCCTGATGGCAGATCCGTTGTACCCAAATCAGCGTTATGGATCAATTAGAGTAATTTGTATTTTTCGATATCTTGTAAAATCCAAATTAGCGTTAATAACGCTAATTAATTTTCAACACTAATAATTTCTTAACGCTAGTAACGATTCAAGGTGTACTGTACCTTTGTAAAACTACAGTATATCTTGGTCATATAAAATGTCAATTCGTTTCTTTTTGCCACATTGACACGTGTAGAGAAACATTTTGTCAGTTGTCACGATTGATTATTGATTAATACGGTGAAAGGATATTTTTTTGACGTTCACAAATTCTGTCCCCGTCCAATGTTTTTTCAAAAATTTAAGCAGCCAGCTGGTATGCGACGTGGAAATGAATGAACCGAAAGTTGAAAATGGTGGACAGTTCACAATGCTGGACGTGCTGTCCTGCATTGCCTCCTTTCTTTTTCAGCAAGACAAAAATTTCGGCCCTCAAATATTTTGTTCCCCTGAATTTTTTTAGGCACGCATTAAAGCTGTCGACATATATTTGTACACGTCTCGCAGAGGTCAGAAAGTTCCAAATTCATTTTTGTAAAAGTACGATGGCGTACGTATGTACAGAAAGTATGAATCTACTTTACTGTACCGTTTGTCGTATTAAAACTGAATTTTTTTCCTTACACATATATACGTTTCGATTCAACGACAAATGAAAGTTTCCGTGATGATAAAGATTAACAATCCGTCGTTATATAACTCCTAAAATTTAATTTCTGGTCGTTCTTTTGTCGGTTTGCGTCAATATCTATATCGTCGCTCGTCAGAATGATGTTGGATTTGACGTCGTCGTTATGAAAGCCATAAAGTGAACTCTCATACTCTACACGTATAGTATGATCACGTTTCGTTTTATTTAACTCGCACGTTACCTCACGTTTCCCGCACATTTAAAAATCCTTTTTTCGACGGCTCTAGTCCTTGCAGCACCGTCACGGGATACGATCGGACGGTAAAAGATTGCCACCAAAATAATAATTACATAAATTAGTGTAGTTACCTGACATCCCCCCAGAGCTGCCGGAACGTGCAATGTTCTGGACTTCCGTAGGACCGTATCGTGCCGTACATTCCGGACGCCGCTATTTTCCAAGCTTCCCGGAAAATACCCAGCAGGCCCACGAGCGCCCACGTGAATGTTTTGTCCGCTCAAGGAGAACAAGGCAACATAAAAATGCCTTACTATCATACATAACTTAGGGGCGCATCTCCATGAACGTTTCCTTCTTCCAGCATGTTTCTTAAGTTAAGTATCACATGCTATGTCATTACAACGTTAGCATCAGAGAATTTGTTGAATTTGCAAAGCTTCGCTAAAATGTATATTTACTCTTTTCTTGTACATATTTGCATGAATAGTACAACTTGTAAAAGTGAAGAACGCGAAATGAGAAATAGCCGTACCATGTCACGTAACGAAAGAAAACAGGGGTCCAAGCCTCCAGGGTTCAGGCGTCTAGCCGAGTAATATTACCCGGGAAAAGTGCAAATCGTGGAGATAGATTCGCAGAAAAGTTCGGCCGGCATACAAATTGTTTTCTTCGCGTGTCGCACTACACCGCCAATCGCTATAAGAGTAAATAACGCTAATTCGGTGCCCTTCAAAAAAAATAAAAAACCTGAAATACAATCCATAATTATATTTTTTCCATTATTCTAATTAGGGTTTTTTTTTCAATTAGCGTTAAAAATGGCAGTACACTGCGATGGAAATATTGTGGCGTACGGACAGGGTATCTCCGTATGAAATGGTACTTTTTGAGTTACAAAGGCATAAAAAGACACTTAACACACATTTATCGTAAGTTGTGTTATGGGCTTTTCATGTGATATTTTTAGATCGCTACTTTGATCAGCGACCGTCCGATCGTCCAAATCTGATGGTGTAAACAACTTTTTTTGGTCTGAATGTTTCAATTGATCCAATTTTTTGTCCAAATGTTTTAATTGGTCGGACTAAGTCTGAATACAGTATGGGTCTCAAGGTCATATTGTATGTTTTGCATACAATAGGCATATTGTATGGGCCTACTTTCACCTACCCTTTTGATGTCTACAGTAATATGTGTATCCGTACAAAATCAGACAATTCGTACCCCGTCGCGCTGTTCACACGGTCGACGGACGAACATATGAGAACGTGATTTTTGTCGATGAGTTTGCGTCTCTTTCTTCCAGTGCACATTCACATGGAAAAAATGTGCATTGGAAGAAAGAGACGCAAACTCATCGATCCGTTCATATGTTCGCCGTAACTGGCAGCTGGTGTCTGGTTTTCTGCGGATACCTTAACATAAAGAGTAGTGAAACAATAACCTAACTGCATCATAATTGAACCATATTATTTTAGACTTAGTCGACGTAAACTGACTGAGCATGATCAATATTTATTCATACAAAAGTTGTTCCACCATCAAACGATTAAAATAACGATCAAAATATCAGGAAAACTAACACAACTTGACAAAACGCCAAAGGCCAACCATAAAAACGCATACTTTTTAACTATGGGGCGGGTACTTATTATTCAGGACAACCCAAATTACAGTTAGGGAATAATTAGAATATATATTTAAAAAAAAAAACAAAAAATCCCGATTAGTGTTAATAACACTAATATTTGTTTACGCTATTTGTTCCTTTACTCTAATAAATATTGACGCTGTACTATTTTATACCGCAAATCGTTATTAGTGTCGAAGTTTAAATAGTGTTGAAGAAAATTGACCGTACTTGATGCTAATTAATAATTTGATTTTTTTTTTTTAAAGTGTATTATACTTTTGTCGTTAATGCTAATTTGGGAACAAGAAAATGGAATATTCGTCGTACGATTATATACAATAATATATGTATTCGTACAAAATATAAGAAATCGTACGCCGTCGCAGATTTAAAATATCCGTACATGCCATACTAATTTACGTGTTAGGCTAATCCCGTTTTTTTTAGCGCACGTTCCTATGCGCGCACGTCTGATTTAATTCATTTTTTGTAATTTTTCACTTGAAAAGGTACATTTATGTACGGTCTGACATCGACCTTACACCACATTGTTTAGATTTTACTGTAGTTTCAGGCTTTACGCTATTTTGTACGGTACCTTAATTGACGTAAAGGAAAAAATAAAATATGTATCCTATTCATAGTTAAAAAGTAGGTGAAAATAGGCCCATACAATATGCGTATTGTATGCAAAACAGAAAATATGAGTATATGACCTTAAGACCCATATTGTATTTGGACCTATTCGGACCAATTAAAACATTCGGTTAAAAAATTGGACCAATTAAAACATTCAGACCAAATTTGTTTATTTACATCATTAGATTCGGACGATCGGACGGTCCCTCATCAAAGTAGTGATCTAAGAATATCACATGAAAAGCCCATAACACAACTTACGATAAAGGCGACGACCATAGTTCAAAAGTAGGTGAAAGTAGGCCCATACAATATGCCTATTGTATGCAAAACATACAATATGACCTTAAGATACATATTGTATTCGGACCTATTCATACCAATTAAAACATTCAGACCAAAAATATTTATTTACACCGTCAGATTCGGACGATCGGGCGGTTGCCGATCAAAGTAGCGATCTAAGAAGATCACATGAAATGCCCATAACACAACTTACGATAAAGGCGCTGACCAAAGGCCTACCATAAAAACGCCTACTTTTGAACTATGGCGCCGACTAAAGGCCTACCATAAAAACACCTACTCTTGAACTATGATCCTATTTGATAAAAAAATCAGAATTTGAAGAACCTAAATTAGAGTTATTGACACTAAAAACGTTTCGTGGTTTACAGTACAGTACATTACAGTACAATGCAGTACAGTACAGCACAATACAACACAGTACAACACAGTATACTACAGTACAGTAAGGTACAGTACTGTACATTACACCGCCAATCGCTTTTAGCGTAGAAGTTTCTTTAACGTATATGAATAATCACCGTGGTTTACGCTAATTAAGAATTTGAAAATTTTGAAAAAAAACTTACATTCTAATTGTTTAATAATTATAATTTGGGTCTTTGAAAATTAAAATGTTGGTCGCTAACATGCTTACACTAATACAGGTATTTGTACAAAATCTGACAAATCGTACACAAATTGTACGTTCACACAGTCGAAACGTGGTTGCTGGACGAATATGTGCGAACGTGATATTTGACAACCTGATTTTATCCCCTTTTTAGAGCGCATATTCTCATGCGTCCGCGGTTACTAAAACTCATTAATCATACTTTTCCACTTAAAAAGGTACAATACTGTACGGTATGACACATACCGTATACCACACTATTTAAAAGACAACGTATTTTCGTTTTTGTACGGTACTTGGAAAATAACCCTAAATGGCATACAGGAAAAAATAGAATAAGCTACGCTATTGGAGAATAAAATAAAAAAAAGCGGGACGGAATTAGCGTACACTACGCTAAAAGCGATTGTTGGTGTAGCGTTCCGGTCTAGCACTTAGCAATGTAGAAATGCTGACACCTCATCAGCTCTTTTACACGTGGCTGACTGAATAATACATTCAAGAAGCAATCGTACAGTTCAAGGGTGAAATGTACAGAAAACTACCCAGAAATTGTACTGAATTTACTAGTGTTGTGTATCGGTAAAAAACTTATCGCGATAACACCGATACCGATAGTTATCGTTATCGAACGGTCAGCGGTCCCGATATATTTGTACTTTCTGTACTTTCTGTCCGGAATGCTTTCTG